>PVIJ01001135.1:0-40225 GCA_004024925.1 Scalopus aquaticus | reverse complement strand
CGCCCGCCGCCTGCTGGGGAAGGCCGGGGTCCCGGTCCCGGGTCAGGAGACCAGGTCTCGGGTCCCCCAGAGCGCACCCCGGCCCCGAGGGCCCCTCCGCAGCGGGAGAGGCGGCGGGCGGGGCGCGGGAGTGGGGGGGAGGGGAGGGCCGGGCGCGGCGCGTGACGCGGGCGCGGGGCGGGGCGAGGCGTGGCGAGAGCGGAAGGCGCCGCCGGGGCCTTCGACTGCAGGTTGACCCGGAGCTCCGGTCCCGCCGGGGCGCCCTGCCCCGCGCCCAGGTCATGGCCCAGCCGGGGGACAGGCAGGAGGCGAGGGGCAGAGGGGCGACAGGCGCGGGAGGGCCCTGGGCCTGGGGCGGCAGGGCGTTAGCCTGCGGCCGCTTCTCGAACAAATTGGCGTCCGCGAGGCGGGGCCGGGCGCGGGGCGCGGGGCGGGGCCGGGGCCGGGGCGGGGGCGGGGCCGAGGCCTGCCGCGGAAGGCTGGTCCCTCGCTGTGCGGAGTCCGCCGCTTCCCGGGCTCTTGCCGGGCCGGGCCCAGTGGCCGAGTGGTTCCGGGCCAAGTTCGGCGTCCGCGCCACCCCGACCGCCCTCGCGGCGGCTCTCCCACTTCTGTTGCGGGCGCCCAGCTTCCCTTAGCTTCTGCTTTCACAAACAGGCGTAGTAATCATGCCTCTTGGGGCTTTGGGGGGCGCCAAGGAGAAGAGCCCGCGCCGCGTGACTCCGGGCCTGGCACGTGGGAAGCCCTGTCGCGCCGAGGTGGCCTTCACCCTCTGTGCCGCCCCTGGCCGTCAGCCTCTTCCCAGGGCTGACGACTCAGACTTGGGGGGCAGGGCGCGTGCCCCCGGAGACCAGATTTGGAGGCCTCTGTGAGGAGCTGTTCGCCACCAAGAGTGACTCCTCTAACTCAGAGCCCAACGCTCTTACTTGGCCTAGACTGTGCTTTTAGAAATTACCAACATTTTTTGATAAACAGGTTTCATACTTCAAATAATATTTAGGGTTCCTCTTGAGAACTGAGAAGACCAGGCCAGGCGCGCCATCACAGTCTTTTGCAAAATGCACAAGTTCCCTATCGCGATAAAATGCTTCTCCCAAAGGAGAAGCCAGTTGTGAGCCAACCCTCTTTTTTTCTGGGATGATGAATGATTTTCAGTTCTCAGCACTGAAGTATCACCGCAAGTCCTCGTGGAGCTCTAAGACAGCAGGGTGGCCCACAGGATTGTACAGTTCACCAGGTCCCCCGACTTAAAATGAAGCAACTTTTTTTAATGGTGGGGAGGGGCCTTTTAAAATGTCCCTGAAGACTTTATTAATATTTTATTGCGTTCTCTCTGTCGTGTGTGTAACATAGGATCATTTCCTACTTCGAGGGTCTACTGTGTACTGGGAGGCGCGCAAGTGCTCCCCACTAGCCCTCCGTGCATGGAAGAGGAAATGGGATTAGAGGTGGCCCTGGCCCAGGTCCCTGGGGATCTTCGGCGTCCCTGGTCATGGTTCATAAGCACGTTGCCCCCCACAGGCCGTGCGCACCTCACCCCACCCACCCCAGCCATGGCCCACATCAGCATCAACGCGCTGCCTGAGAACATCCTGCTGGAGGTCTTCACACATGTGCCCGCCCGCCAGCTGCTGCGGCGCTGCCGCCTGGTCTGCAGTCTCTGGCGCGACCTCATCGACTTGGTGACCCTCTGGAAGCGCAAGTGCCTGCGGGAGGGCTTCATCACCGAGGATGGGGACCAGCCTGTGGCCCGAGACCAGCCTTTGGCCGACTGGATGAGCTTCTTCTTTTTGTGTAGCCTCCGCAGGAACCTCTTGCGCAACACGTGCGCTGAAGGTGGGGCCACTGGGCTTATTCTGTCCCTTACTGAACCACAGGACCTTTGCACTTGCTATCCCCACACCACTTGGTA
Source organism: Scalopus aquaticus (assembly GCA_004024925.1). Lineage (NCBI taxonomy): Eukaryota > Metazoa > Chordata > Mammalia > Eulipotyphla > Talpidae > Scalopus > Scalopus aquaticus. Next base: position 38,316 of record PVIJ01001135.1, on the reverse strand, counting down.
TGTTCTCACACATTGCACATTGCTAACACCTACCATGATCCCCTGATTCCTCCTCATTCTTTGGGCCTCAGTTCAGAGCCTGACCCCTGGACCCCTTTCTACAAACTGTGCTCCCCACTTCGCTCCATATTACCCCTTCGTGGCACTTCTCATTAGCTGTAACTGACTTATTTATCTCTTTACCTTTGTTTTCTCTGCCACAAAATTCATATTCTAGGGGCCTCATGAGTCGTGCCACTTATGCTCAGTGTCCACAGCTGAGCCACCTCCCCAGGGGTTTAGTCCAAGTGCCTGTGTGTGCCAGGCTTCCTCTGTGCCAGGCCTTCTCTCAGTTCCGTACAAATGTAACTACCCTCCTGTTATCCCCACTGTACAAGATGAAGAAAGGGAGGGTTTCGAGGGGTGAACACATGACCTCAGGTCCCTGATCAGCTTACCGGGTGGCCCCTTCTTCGCCAGGGGTTCTGCCCTTCCTGAAGCACTTGCTCAGAGCAGGCCTTCTGCTTCTTGCCGTGGCTCCGGCAGAAATGATTAGGAGACATCAGTTGTGCCCTTAGAATCTTTTCAAGTCTTTCTCCCTGTGGCCTCCTGGGGGTTGGCCCAGTTAAGTAGGGTTGGCTCCATTTTATGGGGGTGGGAGGGTGCCAGTGGCGGTAGGCCTCAAGGTGAGTGTCTTCCCCCAGAGTCAGAACTGCCCCAACCCAGTTCTTGGGCCTGGTCCTGACTGCCAGAGGCCTCAGGGCCCTCTCAGAGGCCCCATAGCAGCTGCCCAGACACTCAATCTCTCCACCTGCCCCAGGTCCCACTTGGAAGCCGCCCAGCGGGCTGCCAGCCCAACTCACAGCCCTGCAGAGCAGCGCTGCCTCGCCCTGGGCCCCAGTCTGGCCCCAGCAGCCCAGCTTTGCTTGGTTCTCCCCTTGGCCTACACTCATTGCCAGCCCAGCTCCTAGGTTTCTGCATTACTCATCTGGTTCTCTACTGGGGGGCTCCCAAAGCACTTTGGGGAGTACAAGTATGGACCCCTCGTAGAGGGAGCAAAGGAGTAATCTGGAAAAGCTCTTTTGCTGATTGTTCTAGAACGCCTTATTTGCTAAGGACAATCCCTGCCTCTGGTCCTGCTGAGCCAGTCTGGTGGAAAGATTTCCACAAATACGGGGTCACCACATGCTACCAGCCCAGAGGCTACCTGTCTTCCAAGTTACCCCCTCCTGCCCAAGACAGAGGGAGACCAAGTTAGAGTAGAGGGTCCCACTTCCTACCCACAAACCCATACATCTGTGCTCTCCGGGTCCCCTGGAGGTTTATGATTAGCTACCTGGACATCAGGGACAATGCCAGTCATCAGGTAAGGTCCCCAAGGCCATTGAGAACAGAAGTGCCATCTCAGGCCCTTCATGTGTGAATGTTTTGATGACTGGAGCTTGGGGAGTTCCCAGAGCCCCACCCAGGGGGGATCGGTCTGGTTAACAATTTCTGGTAATGTTCTTTTTTCCAGCTTCGTGTTAGAAGTTGAGCTAGTTACGGACAAAGCGGGAGAGAGGGTCCCAGATCAGAGCTGATATGGTGGGGGGTGAGGGTTCTGCTGGGGTAGAGGAACTTTGAAGGGGCACCCCAAGGCACAGATGGGGAGCATTCCTTGAGCTCTCAGCCAGACCTGCCTTCCTGGACCAGGTGGGAGGGGCCAGACTGACGTTCCCACGGGGATTTTCACCTCAGCTTCTGTGTTTTTAGAGGCTTTGACCTCCTGGCAGATGGACTCCAATGGGGGGAATGAATGGAAGGTGGAGGACCTCCCCGGAGCGCACGGGACAGCGTTTCCAGACGCCAGCGTCACGAAGTACTTCGTCACATCCTACGAGTAAGACCCACTGAAAAGGGCAGGCGGTGTCCAGGGGAGGAGGGTCAGCCTGTTGAGTCCCAGGCCTGAGTGAGGGCCTCTCTGAGAAGCTCCAGGGAGGTGGCCCCAAAACTGGCTCACAGCCTGCTGCTCTGGAGTCAGATCAGTGGCTGGGTTCATAGGCAGTGGGGGTAGGGGCCCCTCTACGGAGGCTTGGCGTCCACTAGCTGGTTAGGGTAAGCCTGGAGTCTCTACAGGCTGGCTCTGATCTCGGAGTGAGAGTTAACGGAGGTGCCTCCCTAGGCTCCCGACTGGGACCAGATGCCCCGCAGCCGCAAGTGGCTAAACTCCCTGCCTGTGGGGTGGGAGCCGGAGTCAGCCCCGGCAGTGACCCTGCAGCGGTCGGGGGTCACTGCTGCGTCCAGGCCATGCACACACCTGGGAACGCAAACCTCTCCCGCTCCCCAGGATGTGCCTCAAGTCCCAGCTCGTGGACCTCAAAGCTGAGGGCTACTGGGAGGAGCTGCTGGACACGTACCGGCCCGACATTGTGGTTAAGGACTGGTGAGTGAGGCCCGTGGTGTCCCTCCTTTTCTTCCTGAGAACACCTGTAGAGAGAGCCCACTCTGTTTCCGGGGGTGTCTGGGGCCCCAAACCCCAACTGACAGGCTGACCACTTGCTCATTCAACAGCACCCCCAGGCCTCCCCACCCTCTCCATCAGCAGATGTTAGCCCGTTTGCAGACAGGGAAACTGAGGCTCACAAATGAGCTGTCACAAAGAGGTCCTGGAGCGACACCAGGACCCAGCCTCCCTGGGTCTCTTGCTCACGATTCCTCTGCTGTCTGCCTCCCGGTCTTCCCCGCGATTCAGCCCACAGCTCCCCTCCCCCACACTCCCCTGCAGCACCGTGCCAGGCTCAGGCTCAGCACGTGGCTCAAGCAGGACCCCAGTGCCAGCCAGACCCAAGGCTACCACGCTGAGGGTGGAGGGGTAGAGTCTGGGGAGTATGCAGAGCTACAGCCAGGGGAGTGGGGTTCAGCAGGGCTGAGCAGAGGGTGAGCCCTGCCAGCCTCCATCGCCCAGGACCCCACGACTGTCCCATTGAATACACATTAGTGCATCATAACATTCAGGTGCCACCACCCCGAGTCCAGGCCTTTATCTCTGTAAAAGGCCTTTTAGTTTTTAAGGTGCTATCTTCAGTGGAACATTCTAGAGGGTTAGCCCTTTTTCCAGGTGGGATAACTGAGCCTCAGTGCAGACACACTGCTTGTCTGGGGGCATAGGAAACACAAACCAGCTGGGCTGAGAAGGGAACTGCAAGTCCGAGCTCCAGTGTCGGGGCCTCCTCGGTCTGGGAGTGCCCAGCCTGAGCCCCACCGTCCCCAGGTTCGCTGCCAGAGCAGACTGTGGCTGCACCTACCGCATCCGTGTACAGCTGACATCAGCCAACTACATCGTCTTGGCCTCCTTTGAGCCCCCACCTGTGGACATCGGTCAGTGGAATGATGCCAAATGGCGAGAGGTGAGGCCTCACCTGCTTGCCCCTCGCCACCCACTTTTCCCAGGGCCAGAATGCCCCCAGCACTCCCACCTGGAACGCCTGCCGCTGGCCTAAAGGGCGCCCTTGCAGGGCCTGGCTCCTCCCCTCTCCAGCTGAGGGGTCACCCCATTTGGTCCCTTCCCCGCTCCCGGTGGCCACTTTCTCCTCCCTCCTCTCAGGTCTCCCACACCTTCTCTGATTACCCCCCGGGCGTCCGCCACATCTTCTTCCAGCACGGGGGCCAGGACAGCCAGTACTGGGCAGGCTGGTACGGGCCCCGCGTCACCAACAGCAGCATCACCATCACCCCTAAGGTGGCCAGGAACCCGGCCCCCTCCGAGGCCTAGCCTGAGACCATGCCGGGCGAAGGGGATGTCTCCATGCCCTCTGTACCCCACACATGCTTCTGGTCAGCCACCACCGGGCAGCCACCGGCCCCCCACCTCCCTGCGCCAGGAGCTCCTGTGTCATCTCTGGCCTCAGCAGTTTATGGTAATTTTTGGTCATTTATGTCCTAATAAATGTTTTCAGTAAAACCAGCCTGTGGCTGGACTGTGGGGGGCGCCACCCTCGCACAAGGAGGGGAAGCGGCCTCCCCCAGGCCGGTGGGCACCCCCGCCCCTCCCGCTCCAGTGAGTGAACCTGGCTCAGCCCTTGGGGCCTCTTTATTGAAACAATTCACAGCACAGTATTTGAGACAGACAGTGTTGGCCGGCTAAACCCCAGGAGGCTGAGAAATAGGGGTCCCAGCACCCTTCACTGCCCTCCTGGGGGAGTTCCTCCATGGAGGTGAGCACACCTGAGCAGCCGCAGGCTGGAGGGCGGGCGGTCCACACACACAGGCGATAAGAGCACTTGGAATCAGGGTGGCCCTGCAGCGCGGCCCTAGGCCGGCGCCCCCCGCAGTCCGACAGGTGTGGCATCAGCGGGGGGACAGGCGCACCCTCAGCTGCTTTTATGAGCTCTCTCTTCCACATACAGCTGCATCTAGTGGCCAGGGGAAAACAGCACGGTGAGGTGGACGGCCGGGGCACGGACGCGCGAGCCCGCGGGCAGAGCCCCATCGAGGGTGGGCTTGCATGGCCACAGCCGGGGCGGAGGGGAAGGGGAGGGTGGGAGGAGCCGTTTACACAGGCCCGTCCAGCCTACTCCCCGAGCCTTGATCCACAGCCTCTGGCAGGGCCTCAGCATACCCTTAATACAGCTTCCCGGGGTCCCCATGCAGCTTACCTTTAAAATGTCCGACGTCATAGTTTTTAGGGGTATGAGTCGGGGGTCATGCATATGGACGTCCTGCTCATCTGCCAGGATCCAGGGGAAGTCCTGGCGGGGGGCAGAGAGAGGGACTAGCAGGAGGCCGCACCCTGAGCTGCGCTCACTTTGCAACCCCCTTCCCCTCCAGAGCTGGGCTTCTCAGCCTGCAGAGAACGTAACAATCGCTAGGGAACCGCTGGCAAAGCAGAGGCCCAGGCTCCTCCACCAGAGGCTGAGTCTGCAGGTCAGAGCTGGACTGGGAGCCCAAGTGATTGAACGAGCCCCGAGCACTGCGAAACAGGTGGGCAAGGACACCCTCCCTTGAGAACCCCACTGGCCTGGTGGCGCCAGCCTGCGGCCCCACCCTCCTCCTAGGGCTGAGTCAGGTGGAGCGGCAGGCGCGTGGCCATGTAGTCAGCACAAGACTGGAACCCCCGGGGTGCCCAGCACTGCCGGAAACAGGCCCTGCTCCGGGCCTAGGCAGGACTCCTGCCTGCTCTGAACAGTACAGTCTCTTCTCACCTTGATGACCTGGATCTTCTCCATGTTGCGAGTGGCAGCTTCTCTTGTGTGCACTAAGACTGTGAATGTACAGCCTGAAGAGGCAAGAGTTTGGTCAAGCCTGGGCCATCCCACGTCTGCCACTGGGCACAGCCTCCTCCCACTTCCCTAGCCAGCTGGGATCCCCATAGAACAGAGTAAGCATGTAAGATAAGACTTGGTCAACAGAGAGCCTGCAGCCAGATGGAGTCAATCAGGGGAGCTTCCTGGAGGAGGAGGACTTTTAGAGGGGCTCTGAGGCAGAAAGGAAGGGACAAAGCTCCATGCAGCCAAATAGGGACTGAGAACACAGACTCACCCAAGGAGGCCATGGAAGCACTCAGGGAAGAGGGCTGGGGGCTGAGCGTACCTGGGGGGTTATGGTCCAGCACAGCGTCACACACGCTGATCTTCAGGATGAAGGCTCGGAGCAGCTGCTCCACATGAGACAGCAAGGAGTCGGAGCTGGGGAGGGAAGGGGGAGGCCTCCCATCACACTGGGACCCTGCGCTCCCCGGCAGGGAGCCGTTCAGCCCTGGGTCCCCCAGGGCTTCTGAGAGCGTTGGTTTCTAAAGGCTTCCAAAGGCCCAGCTACCTCCACCACCTGCACAGGTAAAGTCGCCCCAGGAGTTCAGCACCAGCGTCAAGCTCATCTCAGGCTCATTTAGTCAGAAGGGGGTGAAGCAGGTGTAGGGAGCCCCCGGTAGGCGGCCCTGATGTGCAGCTGGTCTGAGAAGCAGCCCCCAGCCTGAGGCTCTTCATGCCCCAGGCCAGAGGAAGGAAAAGGGCTTGTCAGCGGCCACACAGCACATGGGCACAGCCTGGTGCCCTGCGTCGCCACAGGAAGCCCAGGGCTAGCCAGCTAACACCTGCACAAGGTCACCTCTGGGCGAGGACGCAGACGCCCGAACAGGAGCCCAAGCCATCACGCTGGACCTTGCTTCCTCCGTCTGCAAAATGAGTTTGGGACGAGCCATTCACCAACGCCGCGACTGAGCAGGTAAGGAGCAGGAGGGCCTCTCTGTGGCCTGGGTTGGCTTGGGGGCCACAGGTGACACCCGCTGACAGGCTGTGTGAGGTTGGCGTGACTTGCCATGTCTCTTCTTAGACTTTTTACCAGGGGCTTAGCTTTAATAGGGGCTGCCTTGAAGGGGTGGGAAGAGGGTATCACCAGGAACCTCACACCAGGTAGCAGATAAGAGGGGGGAAGAGATGGGAGTTGGGGGAAGCTCACTTGATGGACAGCAACGGCGGCTGGGTGATTTCAAAGACAAATTTCTCCACTGGGCGGTGCTCTTTGTCCAGAATTACCACCACCACTTTCTCCACATCATTCTGCAAGGACAGGAATCCAAAACTCCAGGACGAGGCACCCCACCCATCCCCCGCCCCCTCCCGGCCGAAGGAAGCGTGAGAAAGGACGCACACAGGGCCCCTGATAGCCCAGAAAGCAGGTTTGAGAAGTTCAAGTAAGCACCCCCAGACATGAGTAGTACGGACTGAGGAAGGGATGCCTGGGCCCCCTGAGGGTCCCCAGAGTCTGACAGAGTAAGACAAACTAGGAGGAGACCCTGGGGGGTCAAGTCCAGAGATAACTTGGGGGTGCAGGTTGGGGAAGAGAAAAACAGATGTGAGAAAAACCCAGAATCCTCCAGGGCAGGCCAGTTGCACTAAGTGGGGTTCTGGGGCCCAGCGCCCCCTGACCTCAACCCATTAGTTCTGGGACATGTGTGGGGATGCAGGAAACATGCTTTGGCTATGAGGAGTCACGGGATCTAGCATGGTCCCCATTTGGAGTGGGGTCAGGAGAACCGAGACACACACTGAAGGAGGGTGGGCTGGGGCGTGGGGGGGGCCGGTGCCTCACCTTCTCCAGGAGCGGCTTGACGCAGTGCAGCGTGTCCTGGATGTACTGGTTCAGCTCCGGGTGGCAGGACATCTGCACACAGCCCCGTGATGTGGGTGAGGTCACAGCACCCCTGGGAACCACCCACCTTCATCCCCTCCAGGGGCCCAAGGCCCCATGCCTTTGGAAAGGGCCCCAGTAGTTCACGCAGGCTCACAACGCAGACCAAATTCCCATCCTGGGGCTAAGGACTAGGAAAACTATGAATTAGCCATGAGGGAAGAGAAGTTAGAAAATTAAAAATTCGCTCTCAACATCAGCATAACATCAGGGGTTCCTAATGTGGGGCCCATGGGCTCCTCCAGAGTCTGAGAAACCCCTAAATTGTACAGAGTTGTGCATTGAGCACACATTTAACCAAATTTCAAAAATTAAGAATCTGGGGCTGTGTGGTCTCAGACAAATTACTTTACTTCTCTGAGCTTCAGTGACATAACCTATGAACAGCTCCTAGAGAAAACAGTAAGTTTAAGGGAGAAAAGGACCTACTACACCGGGGGAACTCAGTGCTGAATCTTATTTCCGCTTCCCTGTATATTTTCATTTCCACCTCCTTCTAGTGTTCTTCAGTCGTTTATTCTAAAGTTTACTGCTTTTAAGATTCATTTATGCATACATGCTGGGGTGTAGGCCCAGAGGTGTGGGGTGGTGAGAGTGTTCCCCACAGAGTGGGGAACAGAACAGGGAGATCAACTGAAGTACAGCTGCTGAGGGGAGCAGCAGGGGAGGCAGGAGAAGTCTGCTGCGCCATGTGAGAAGCTCCCTGGCTGGGTATCAAACTGCCGCAGTGGCTCTGAATAGCTTCATAGTGCTGCACTCAACCTGTTTAGCCACCAGGGAGTCCCCAAGTTTACTGCTTTCTAAGAGGGAGACACTTCCACAGACTGGGGGTAGAGTCGTCCCTGCTTTGTCTGCGGCTTAACTTAAAACAACCCGCTACAATTAGGAGAAATAAGGGGAGGGAGAGGGTGCCAGAGGCTTACAGGAATCCCCTCTCCCAGGGGGGTTCACCAATTTCAGAAGCTTAAAAATACAACCAAGCCCTGGTGCCTGACTTTGGGGAGGGGAGCTCCCAGCTCTGAGGGGGTGGGAGGAAGGGCTGCTACAGTGATGCAGGGGCGTGGCCAAGACCAGGTCAAGCCCATGGGGAATGAGGGAGCTGGGCTCCCAGCTGGAAAAAGTTAAAAAAAATCCACCCCTCCCCGTGTGCCCCAGTGTCCCCCACCCGCGCCCTGGAGGCTCACCTGGACCGGCACGTTGTACTTCTTACGCTTCTGGAAGATGCCCACCGGGTAGACCTCGCGCACGTACAGGATCAGGTGCACCGCCACCTCCAGGAACTCGCAGAGCACGTCGGCCACCACTGCGGGAGGGCAGAAGCCGGTGAGTTACGGGAAGCCCGCCGGCCGGGCCCTCCCTCGCCCCCACCGGTCCGCAGGGCCAGCCTTCCAACCTTGGCCAAAGTTGAGGTCCTGTCGCGTCAGCGTGGTCATCCTTCTGGACGCCTAGGGGGGTGGGACAGGAGTGGGGGATAGCTCCGAAGGGGCCGAGACCACCAGCCTCCACCACCCCGTCCCTCCGTCCGGGGGGAATCCGGGCAGGCGCTCCCCCCTTTACATAGAATCGGGGCATCTGGGATGGACACCCCTGAGCACATAGTGGCGTCAGAGCTTGGGGGCACAGGCTGCGCCTCGACCGGCCTCTGCCTGCTGCCTGCCTGTGTCCCTTCGCCCCCGCGCCCCGGCTCGGGGGCCGGAGAGGCCGGAGCCGCGCCGGCTGGAAAGGGCATGGCCGCACGCACGGGGAGACGGCAGGCTGCGCAGGGCCGGAGCTTAACGCGGGACACGAGGAAAGCGAAACTAGGCTGGACTCAGACCCCGCCCCCACCCGGCTGGATACCTCCCCGAAGGGAATCCCGATCCTCTCTCCCCTTCGCTGGTACCGGCTCCGCCTTGGCTCCCGGCTCGGCTCGGGGCCCCTGCCCCGGCCCGGCGCGGGGAACCCCCGACCCGGCCACTCGCGCCTCCCGCTCAACGCGCGGCCCGAGCGCCGCGCCGTGACGTCCACAGAGCTCCGCTGGGTCCTGGCGCCCGCCCCTAGCCACGCCCACTCCCCAGCCCACCGCAGCCGCAGGGGAGGGCGGGGCCTGGGGCGGGGCCTGGCCTCGAGCCCACGGTCCCAGCGCCCGGGGGCAGCCTGAGCCACGCCTCTTCCCCTCCGTTTCCGGTGGGCGTAAAAAAGGACACTTTAGGTCTCAGCACCGATGGCTAATCCCCAGGGCATTACTCTCGCTTTGCAGGAGCTGGGGGGGGCTGGTAGGTGTTGAGGGTGAAAACTAGGTGGAGGGCACAGCCAGGGTCAAAAACAGCCACATCCGCTGCCAGCGAGTCACCACCCCGACCGTGAGCCACCCAACCGAAAGCGAATCCGCCGCCCCCGGGGCGGGACCAGGGGAGATCGGGTGAGCACCCGGAAGGCCCGCACCCCCCCTTAACCCGACCCCAAAGCAGCCTGGCTTACCTCCCCGAGAAGATCAAACCTCCCTGGCCTGGACACCATGACAGTAACTAACCTTTGTAGAGCTCCAGCTACGTGCCAGCCACTGGGCTAAGTGCGTCCGTGGATTATCCATCTAATGCTCAAATTCTGCCCCATTTTACAGATGAACTGAACGAGGGGTTCAGAGACTATGAGGGAGGGGCATCGTTCTGTCACTACACTTTACCATTCTGGTTCTCCAGGGGCACGCACCCTGGAAGGACTGAACGATCCCTGGGAGATAACAATATTAATATTAAAATAACTGCTAACACGGGTTGAGCATTTCTTATGTGTCAAGCACTGATTTTTAAAAACCCCTCAACTCTGAGCTAAGCACCCATTTGACAGCCCCACTGACAGGTGGTTAAACAGGCTCAACCACGTTCCCTCATGGCCCAAACCACACAGTGGAATATAGACCCAGCTGTGTGTGCTACTCTGCATCCAGGGTTTCAGCTTGATTCCATTCTGCCTGCAGGGCTTCAGCCCCCTTATTTTACAAGTGGAAAAACTAAGGTCAGAGAAGCAGCTATGGAGTTACAGACAATAAATGAGGACCAGAAGCCAGGGAAGCTGTCGCCTTAGCTGTCACAGCCGTCTGTGGTGCACAGACCTAAGCAGGAATGTTTACCATTCACAGCTCAGCAGTGAGCCTCACCCTTCCTCCTTCAACCCCAAAGCCTGCAAATACGGATTTGCACACTTCTGATGGGTGAGGCGAGGGACAGAAAAAGTAACCTCACCCATTAGCCAGGAATGCAGCAGGAGCATTTCTCAAAAGCAGTCCTAAGAAAGCTGCCTCAGAATCCCCCAGGGAGCCCATTAAACAGCCAGACTCCCGGCCCCCTGACCTGGCAGATCAGATTGGTGCACAGCAGGGCACTGGCTCTTTAACAAGCTCCTCAGGGCCCTGATGCCCAGGAACATGTGGGAATCACTGCGGTGGGTTGGGTGTCCCCAGGGGAAACCTGCATTTCATAAAATTGCAGTGCTTAACCCAAAGGGATGGGTGAGTTCATTTCAGGAATTGATGCATCTGGCAACACATTTTGGGCACTGCAACCCTTATCAAGACGTGAGGACCCTGCCCACATCATGCAGGAGGTGACCATTTACACACAGAGCCAGCTGAGCAGCTTATTGCCTTACCACAGAGTTCCCACCTCACTGGGGTGCCCTCATCCCAGGGGCAAGCTAGGGTCCTTCTTTGCCCCTCTCTGGAGGCTGTTCAAGCAGCTTCTTCATTGGTGGTAGGCAGTGGCTATCTTCATGGGAAGTGGGGGTAGGGTGGGGAGGGACATGATTCCTTGGAGAGGGTCCCTAGGATTGGGCCTGGGTGGAGAAGCTCAGAGCCCACCTATCCCTGGGTGGTGACCTGCAGGGCTCAGTGTGAGGGACAGGGACTCACACGGGCACCCCTTCCGCGTGTCCCCAGTGCCAGCCCCCTGCCACAGCACAAGCCACCCGCAGGTCAAGACACACTAAGCTGGGCCTCCCTGGTGGCCCAACAGGTTAAGCACAGCACTGTGGAGCTATTGGCAGCTGTGGCACGAGTTCAATGCCCAGCCACAGAGATTCCCACATGGCGCGGCAGATCTCTCCTGTCTCGTCCGCTGCTCCCCTCAGCAGTGGATTTCCGTCGATCTGCCTGTCCTGCTCTGTCTTTGGTGAACCCTCTCACCGCCCCACACCACTGGCCTGCACCCCAGCTTATATGCAAAAATAAATCTTTTTTTTTTAATTTTTTTTAAGATTTATTTATACAAGCTGGGGTACAGGCCAGAGGTGTGGGGCGGCGAGAGGGTTCACCAGAGACAGAGTGGGGAGCAGAACAGGCAGATCAGAAACACACTGCTGAGGGGAGCAGCAGGCGAGGCAGGAGAGGTCTGCCGCACCATGTGGGATTCTCCCAGGCTGGGTATCAAACTCGCTGCCAGACAGCTCCACAGCGCAGCGCTCAACCGCTGCGCCACCAGGGAGGCCCCGCAAAAATAAATCTTAAAAAAAAAAAAAAAAAAAAAGACACACCAAGCTAAAGGACTTCGGAGAAGCCTTCCAGGACACACACCCAGTGGTCCGTTTTCTGATGGGGAAACTGAAGTCGGTCTCTGTGTGACACTGGTCACTTGTCAACTTGTCAACCCACTTGTCAACCAGAAACCTGTTGATAAAAATGCCGGGGTTGGAGCCCTGGATTCAGAGTGAGCTACGAGCAGAAGGAGGAGGACCAGGGGCAAGTGGAGATGGATCCAAATGGATTTGATCCCTGACCCCCAAAAAGACCTCCATCTCCTCATTTGTGAAACGCACAGACCGGACAGATGTTCCCTACACTTCTGATGGCGTCTGGGTCTTTGGGAACCAAGAATCTGGGGTGGGGCTGGGGCAGGGCTAGGGCACCGAGTCAGCATGGGGTCGTGGGGAGCTCAGTGAAAACTCATCTGTCATTTCCATCCATGGGGCTCTGTGGCATCTGGTTTTTCATATCTTAATCGCATCAGCATGATGGATGGTGGGGGGGGAGTCCAGATTACATTATGGGGTTAATTTATTACATTTTTGAATACCCATTTGCTGGGAGGCAGTTTTTCAAAGTTATTTGCATATTTTTCATCACAACGACAATATGTGGGAGGGCATCTGGGAGGGAAGGATGGGTGTTTAGAAGGAGAAAGAGCTTATTTGCCAACTGGAGCAGGTCCCTGAGGGTCTGCAGTGGGGACAGAGAGAAAATCACTCCCAGGAGATATTTAAATTGAAATGAAGAGAACCAAGATGCAAAAAGTCTCGCCAAGAAAGGCAAGATCTACATACACTCTTTACGCTCCTAGAGCAGGCTGAAGCTGGCATAGGAAAGGAGGAGTCTGGGCTTGCTGAACAAGCACATTGAATGAACTGGGTAAAACAACAGGCAGTCAGGTGTCCAGACCCTTAGGATGCTTCCAGAATCCCACTCATATCCCCCAGACTGGTCACAGGCCACATCAGGACCCCACCCCTGCCTAAGCACACCAAACACAGGGCCTGGGAGGAGTGACAGGGAATAAGCCACATGGAACCTGGCGACAATCTCACTGACACCCCGATGCTCAGGGCACCTCACCCAGTGCCTATCCAAATGCAGGTTCCCAGGGAGTGTGTTAAAAGAATGAAAGAACAGGGGAATACAATGAAGTGGACAGTGACTCCTTGCTACTGGACTGCCTTCATCCTAACCATTGAGGTGAGGAGCAAAGATCTCTATTTTAGCACTTGGGCTGTAGGTGGCGTATGCAGAAACCTGCTGCTTTTGAAAACAAAGCAAGAACTGGGGAGCGCTTATCATGTGTTCATGCACCACCCTGCTCATGCGCCCATCCTGCTGCTTCTCTCCCCACCACTGGCCCTTAACTAGCTGTGAGACTGGCCCTTCCCTCAGTGAATCTGAGCGTCCTCATCTGTAAAATGGGCTCATGGTGACAGCAGTTCCATAGGTTTGAGCATGGAAGAAGTGAGATGTTGGTAAAAATAGAGTGTCCCATGCCTGGCATATGCATGCTCAGTTAATGGCTGTTATGACGATGATATTAAGCTCAACACACACTCTTTAAATCTCTAGAGCAAGCGCTCTGGACCAGCCATCATGCTTTGCAAAACCCCATCCATAGCAGCCTGTGCAGCACCCGCCTTGTTTTCATTTCCCAAGGCAGCGGGCAGCCTCCCCGGCGTGCATCCTTTGGGGGGGGTGCCTGAAGATGAGGAGCTGCGGCCACACACACAGCCTCTCCGCCCTCACATCTTCGCAGACCCCAGGTCCACTGTTGACCTCGGGCCCAAGCCAAAGTCCTGACTTAGGACACTCAGTGGCTTCCAACTCTTCAGCCTGGGCAGAGCCTACACACGTCACTCCCTCCCCAGGGCCCCCTAACCCAGTGGGTTAGGGGATCCCTACAGATCACGGCTTCTTAAACTTTAAACCTCAGGGATACTAAACGTCTTCCACAAGGTGGGTTCATAGGCCCTCGAAGTCATCCTGGACCACAGATGCAAACCCTTGATCCAGCTCCAAATGGCACTTAAAAAAATAATAGCTGCTGGGCCTCACTGGTGGCGCAGCAGTTAAGCGCTGCGCTGTGGAGCTGTCGGCAGCTGCGATGCAAGTTCAACGCCCGGCCGGGGAGAATCCCACATGGTGCCGCAGACCTCTCCTGCCTCGCCCGCTGCTCCCCTCAGCAGTGTATTTCTGAGCTGCCTGTTCTGCTCCCCACTCTGTCTCTGGTGAAGCCTCTCGCCACTCCACACCTCTGGCCTGTACCCCAGCTGTATGTATAAATAAATAAATCTTTAAAAAAATAATAATAGCTGCTATCATTCATAAACCATAGAGCTCACCCTTTTAAAGCATGCAGTTCATTGGTTTTTAACATAGTCACAGAGTCATGTATCAATCACCGTAATCAAATTTCAGAGCAGTTTCCTCACCCCAAAGAAAAATCCCACAGACATTAACAGTGACTTCCCAGTCTCTCTGCCCCCAGTCTGCCTTCCATGTCGGTAGATTTACTTATTCTGAACATTTCATATAAATGCAACTGACAACATCTGACCTTTCTTGTCTGGCTTGTTGCGCTGTGGGTGAGGTTCTCAAGATCCATCCAGAGGTGACATGTACTGGTGTGGCTTTTTGGTGGCCAGGTAATATTCCACTGTATGGATGGGCCACATTTTCATTAGCCACCAGCTGATGGTCACTTGAGTCGTTTTACTTGGACCATAAAACTACCACACTATAGATGGGGAAACTGAGATCCAAAGTCACCACAACCTGGATGGGACAGGAGTCCAGGTCTCTCTTAACAGCCACCTCCCCCCCTGCATCCCTGGGGGAACCTGGAGGACAGAGAATCCAAGCCTGGAAAAAGATCACCCGCTGATCCGCAGCCCTTGAACCAGCTCCAATGTTTTGTTTCTGCTTCAGCGAATGCCAGGCTGGCACCTGCCCCTGGAAAAGGAAAATCTCCCTTCCAGACCTAAGCCACCATTTCCTCTTCTTGGCTACAGCTTCTAGCTGCTCCCCTGACTTTGTCCTTGTTCCACAGCCATCTATTCTCATCTTACTAAATCAGAGATCTAAGTCAGACCGCGCCTCTTCTGTGCTCACTGTCTCCCCATGCGCCCATCTCACTGGACTCAAGGCTGGTCCTTGCTGTGGCCTTTGGATGCCAGCAGGAGCCTAACCCCTCTTAGCCCCTCTCACTTTATTCCAGCCTTGCTCTTCTTCCTGAAACACACCAGCACTCGCCTGCCTCAGGACCTTTGCACTGTCTCCTCCCTCTGCCTGTATCACTCTTCTTCCCACCACATGGCTCATTACCTCATTTTCTTTACAAAAAAATACAACAAGGGCCTCACTGGAGGCACCGCGGGTTTAGTCTCTGCACTGTGAAGCTATCCAGAGCCACTGCAGCACGAGTTCCATCCCTGGCCAGGGAGATTCCCACGTGGTGCAGCAGACCTCTCCTGCCTTGCCTGCTGCTCCCCTCAGCAGTGGATTTCAGTTGATCTGCCTGTTCTGCTCCCCACTCTGTCTCTGGTGGGTCCTCTTACCCCCTGCACCTCTGGCCTACACCCCAGCTCTTGTATGCATAAATAAATAAATAAATCTTTAAAATATATATATCAAAAAAAACCATAAGAGGCCTTTCCTGGCAACCTATACGGCTAACACATCTTCCTGTTTATCCCTTCTCCCCTTTTGTGCTTTTTTTTCTTAATGGCATAAATCACTGCCCGACAACTATTTGTTCGCTCATTTATCATCGCTGGAATGGGGTCCACTGGAGCAGACATTCTCGCCCATGCTGTTCATTCCTGGGGCCCCAGCACAGAGCTGGCCCACATGAAGTGCTCAGTCGTGTTTATGGGATGGGTAAAGCAAACTTTCCAGGAAACAAGCAGTCTGGTCCTTGCCCTGATCCATCCGGGTGCTCACTGGACTCAGAATATTACAATGATAGCAATTCACTTTTCTGTCGCATTTCCTGTGGGGCAGACTCGACTCCTGCTACGCCATGGCACTCAGTCCTAGAACTCGGACAGTCAGGAATAAAGATGACTGGGAGAAGTTAGGTTACTTGCCCACGGATCTGGGAATGGCACCAGAAGAGGCACAGAAGAGGCACTTAGCTCTTAAACCTCGAAGCTGTACTTTGCCACACTCTAGATAAGACACAGCGGACATGGAAGGCACTGGGCGAGCTCTGGGCGCCGGCGGCACCGCGGCTTCCCGGGCGCCCTGGCGCCGGCCCACCGCTCTTTGATCTTTGCAGCGCCAGTGGCCCCGCTGACCCCGTCGTGAGTTATGGGGGCCGCGGGAACCATAACACAGCATTCCGGGACTCCCGGGGTCGACAGGACGCGGCGCCCCGCGCGGTGATGAATGAGCCGGTCCCCGGAGCAGGCTTTGTCCGTGCTGAGCTGAGCTGGGGAGCATCAAAGCGACTTTGGGCCGGGCGTGGCGAGAGGCGGGCCGAGTGTGTGTGTGTGCGTGCGTGCGTGTGTGTGTGTGTGTGTGTGTTTGTACACGCGCGCGATGTGATGGAGTGGGGGAGCTGTCTATTTCCCTTCCCTCCCAGGGCGTGTGTGGTGGGGAGGCGGCGCGGGGCACAGGTGCGACCGCCAGACTCCAGGTCCTCACCAGGTAGAGCTTCCCCTCCAGCCTCACGTGGCAGAGCAGCCGCTCCTAGAAGCCCGCCCTCCACACACACGCGGCGCACTTTCCGAAGCCACAAAGGCCCGGCGGCGCCCCGTCCCGCCTCCCCCGCGCCCGCCGTTTCTTCCAACCCCTTTGACAGCCTGGGCGGAATAATCCTTTTGGGGACCTGCCGGCCCTTGCCCGGCCAGACGCGGCCGCAGCTGAGCTCTCAGCTCCGATTCATTGTTGGGGTCCGCCAGGGACCCCCTGCAGCGGCCCTTTGTTGCCCGCGCCCGGCGGGCTGCCCCAGATGCGGCACCGCTGCCAGCCCCTGCCTGTCCCACGAGCTCCGGACCGCGCCGCGGCGGCTCTTACGCACCGGGAGGAGCGGGCTCGCCTCGCCCGGGGCCCGCACGGCCGCCCGGCTGCGCCCGCCTTTGTCTGCCTCCTTTGTCTGCCCCGCGCCCTCGCGGCGGCGGCGGCTAGGCCTCCTGGGAGCCGGCCCCGAACGCCGAGCGCAGCTGGCGACGGCGCGCCGGCCGGGAGCGCGCGGGACCCGGCCCGGCCGGGAGCTGCCCCTTGACTGGGGGCCGCCAAGCCCGTTCCCCGCCGCCCCTCCCCCGCCCCTCCCCGCGCGCCCGCCCCCTTCCCTCCCGCCCGCCCCCTCCCCTTTCCCACCAGCCCCGCTCAGCCTGGGCACATCTTCCTGCCGCCCGCGCACCTCTCGGAGCGGTCCCTGCTTCGCAGCGTAGCCCTCGGCTGCGCTCTGCTCCCGCAGGCACTTGGCCCCGCGCCCCTCGGCCTCGCCAGCCGGACAGGTAAGGCATGGCCTTGGCCCGCCCCTGACCCCGCCCTCCCGCCTCACCTGGCTGAGCGCCGGGACAAAGGTGGGCTACCTGGCGCTCTCAGGGTCGCGGTGCCCGGGGGACTGAGGTTGGAGGTAAGGATGCCGCCTTATTCCCTGCCCTCGGACCCGTCCGTCCGTCCGTCCGTCCGTCCTCCGCCGCCTCCGCTTCTCACCGAGGCTCCCCCGGCTCTGGCTCTGCTCCCGGCCTCCGCGTTCGCCCCCCTCCGCCGGACGCTCACTTTTCCGCTCTCTGACACCCGACCTCGTGCGCACCCTCGGCGCTCTCCCGCGGTGGCTGCTCTCGCCCTCTCGCCTCGGCATTACCCTTCTCCCTCTGAAACACGATCTCTCTTTGTCTCTGTGTCTCTGAGTCTCCGGGTGGTCTCTCAGATCCGGGACCCCAGTCCACCTCCGTTGGAAGAAGCTTCGAAGACTCCCCGAGCCCTGGGCAGAGCTGCCGTAGGTGCCTGCCCTTTCCAGATCTCGGAAGGGGCTAGTGCGGGTGGCAGGGGCTGGCATGCAGGTCCCCCGGGTGCGCCCCCGTTAGTCCGGGGGTGGAGCCACTCCCTCCCATCCCGGCCGAGTCAGTTCCGCGCCCCAGCGCTGGCTCCCTCCTCCGGCCCCCCGCTCAACCCGTCTCTGTCCCCACTGCTTCTTCCCATCCGTGCGCCGAGGGCGCTGAGGTTGCAGAAGAGAGAGCTCTCGGCTTTCCCGCCAAGTCTTCTTGCCTTCCTCCCCGGAGTGCTCCCGGGCCTCCACCTCCACCCGCCGGCCTCCTAGCCAGTGGCTCGCAAACAGTGTCCCCTGTCATTCAGTACCCGCTCCGGGGTCAGGCAGAGAGAGGCTCTGGGAGTGGTCTTGGACAAAGGAACGCACTTCTCCGAGTTTTGGGGTCCCCTTCTGAAAACAGGGCGGTAGTCACAGCACCTCTTGGTCTGTGTGCCGCACCTGTGCTAAAGACAAGTTGGATGTCAGCAGCGCACACAGCAGGTGACCACCAGGGGGTCTACAGTCACTGCATGGGGTGGGGAGTCCACAGAGGGGGAAAAGGAACTCAGAATTCAAGACTTGGAGCCACCATCGAACACCCCACTATGGCCTGCTCCCTCCGTCACTTCTCCCACCGTGCAGACATTCACATGCTTAAGGCGCTCCTCTCCCTCCCTCTCCCTCCTCCCCGCTGGCCCTAGGAGGTGGTGAAAGGGGTCTCTGATTTCAAAATGAGATCAGTGTGGCTGTCCGATGTTGCCAACAGCTGCTCGTTCGTCACGAGCACCCATGTGATGTCCGGCTCCGAACCTCTGTCTGGCACGACTCCCTTTAAAGGGCGCTAGCTGGCAGGCTGCTTCCTCCGGGGACTGTCCTGCTGAGCCCTGGACCTGCTGAGCACTCACCCCGACCCTCTGACCATCACGACAGGTGACACACTGCACCAGGTGACCCGCAGTGATGTGGGCTAAGCGGATTCACGAGGGCAACGTCGAACGAGAAACGCCTTCTCCCAGCTGCAAGTTCCTGGCTCCCCCGACTGCATTTTTGTTTTTGGCCATGTCAGCCTGGTCAGCAGAGCTTTTTCTCTGGAAAGGCAAGGAGGCGGCTGGACACACACACACACACACACACACACACCCCATCCAACCACACACCGTGATCCTGCCTGACAAACAGACTCAGCTTTGCCATCCAGGAACTTCCTGCCATCTCTGCGCCCCCCCCCCTTTGCCAGGGAAGCCAGCTCAGTAGTTTTTGGAACCCCTGGGAACTTTACTCGGAGCCTCCTTGCCCTTCACATGAAAATGATGGCGCCTACTTACTGCCCTCCTCACCATCCAGTCCACCCCCTCTCCCCAGCCTTTGCCCCTCAGTGGCACCTGTCACCACTAAATTAACTCATCTGCCTGCTTCCCACCACACACTTTTCTGCAGCCTGTGTTTTAGCTATGATGGGTCTGATCATCTCCATCCCTGACTTCCTCGGGGCTTTAGCTCAGGCTCTATCTGGAATGTTCCCCCTGCCCTGTGCTCAGTGGGAGCTTGGTCATCCTCCCGGGCCAAGGGCAAATGCCCCTCCCATGGGAAACCCACCTGCCACCCTTTGCCTCCTGGGTTATTGAGGTCTGCACTTTCTTAGGTGGTGCTGACACTTGTGGTCACTGTGGCTGACACATAGTAGGTGCTCTGTGCGCTGTTGTTCTGGTGAATGGAATCCTTGGTCAAAGGGAGAGAAATGAACTGAAAATTGCAAGTCACAGGTTATCCTTGGGCCCCACGGGTCTCGACAGAGTGGGCCCCCGAGCGAAGGAGCATGGCCGGGAAGGCTGGAGGGGAGAGGGCCGCCTGCAGACCCCTGTGGTCGAGGGCTCTGCGTCTCTCTGGAAAATGAAGAGGGCTCGTGCACTGATTTTAGCAGAGGAAACTGAGACTAGACCGAAACGACCTCCCCAGTCTGACCGACGGGCTTGGGTCACAGCGGCTGCCTTAGCAGCTGAGCGGCCTGGACTTGTTCTCCACGAGTCTTGCAAACCCGGGGCTTACGTCCCGGCTCTCTGACTCACAGCCTGGAAAGAGCAGGAGCTCCCTCCAGAGAGGGATCCCAGGCATGTTCCCAAGGGGGGCACGAATGAGCACCCCTATTCTGAGCCATGCAGGTGAGAGCCGCCTGTCTTGCTGCTCCTGGGGCACTGCTTGTCCCACGCCAGTCCCTCCTCTCCAGCAGGCTGCTAGGGCGATGGAGGCCCCTGGAGGCCGGGGAGGGCGGCCAAATCCTTGCCACCAGAGCCCCATCCCGCCAAGCCACCCCAACCCTGGCAATCTCCCCGACAGTGCCACATCATGGCCTGGCACTCATCACTGGGTTCACGTCCCTGGATGGGCGGAGGGGGTGTGAGGTGTGAGGCCCCTGCTAGTCCAGAGCAGTTGGGATAAACTGTGAACCCGTGAGGCTTCAATGCCCTCTCTGTGCCAGCTGCCGGGTTAAGGCTTTTCCTGAGAGCCGCGGCTTCTGCTGAGTGGAGTGTGAGCGGTGATCAAAGACCCCGCCTTTGGGGCCAGATGAGCATGGGTTCAAATCCCAGCTCTACCACTTAGTCTACTGTGTAATGTCAAGCAAATGTCTGTCCTGGTGCTGGGCCATTGTTCTATTACTATTGTCTGAAAAATAGTGTCCACTTCAAAGAGCTAACTTTGCATGCAAAGTTCTAGGACTAGAAGCGTGTATATCCAATAAATGATAGCCAAACAAACATTCGTTTTTCAGATATGGGACTGCAGCCCAGAGAGGTTAATGGACTTGCCCGGGGTCACACAGCTATTAAGTGCTGAAGCCAGGATTCGTATGCAGGCCTATCTGACTCAGGTGAATTTTCCCTTCACACCAGAGGCCTCCAGCAGGGGTTTTGTCACTTGATGATTAA
This sequence comes from Scalopus aquaticus, assembly GCA_004024925.1. NCBI lineage: Eukaryota > Metazoa > Chordata > Mammalia > Eulipotyphla > Talpidae > Scalopus > Scalopus aquaticus. Next base: position 17,759 of record PVIJ01001135.1, on the reverse strand, counting down.
GAGATGGGGCTGACCAAACAGCAAGCAAATGGCTTTAAATTGAGCATGAAGATAATGAAGTTTGGGGACTAGGGGGGCCAGGAGGATTCAGTCGAGGAGGAGGGGTGGCGAGTACTGTAAGACAGCGCAAGGTAGGACTCTGTCAGGAGGTGGGTGAGGGGGGGCCAGTGGACAGAAGCACAAAGCTGGAAGCCTCTGGGTAGGTGGGACCTCCAAGGACTCCCCCTTTTAACAACCACACCCCAACATAGGTTTTTTGAGGTGTGAGAACTTGAGGGGGTGGGAATTCCCCAGGCTGGCGGGGGAGACAATATAAGCAGATGGGGCTCACCCTTATGGGGAAGCCAGACCTCATTTGCCAAAACAATGGTCCCCTCCAGGCTGGCCTGGCCTGTCCCGCCCCGCGCCACGGAAGCCATCGATCACCCTACTGAGGGCTGGGGACAAGGCCACCTGCTCCTGCCCCTCCGCACAGGCCGGCCCAGATGCACAAATGCTTCCAGAAAACCTGCTGCCCAGTCCCTCTCTTGCCCTCCCCAGATTGACAACAGCTACTGTTGACCACACCCTCCCTGCGAGCCCCGCCTTCCAGACCCCCCTCTGCCCCATCTTCGCACCACCAGCATTTTACAGGAGAGGAGCCTGAGGACCAGAGGGGTTAATGACCGGCCCAAGGTCACGAGGCTCGCTCTGCTCCGTGCGGCGGGGCTCTCCCCAGCTCAGCTTGGGTTGCCGTGTCTGAGTCGGTGATGCTTTGTCTGTGCCCCCCTCGAACTTTCATTGGCCTGTGGCCTCTGCCAAGCCTGTGTCTCCTGTCAGAGTGGGGAGGCCTGGAGGGGCCACCAGAGGCCTGTGCCTTTGCGGAGTAGAAGCTTCCTCCAGGAACCGGTATTTTTCCGGGGGTGCTGGGTGTCTCCAGGGCCAGAGCTGTGTCTCCTATCCATTGGGAAACCCCTGCGGGTGGCGCCTGATCTCCCTGCTTAGGCTGGAGGCCTCCCAGGGCAGCCCCTCTCCTCGCTGGCCCACAGCTCCCTGAGCCCCCGGCTGTGTCTCTCTTCAGTCTGGGAATCCTCCAAGCCAAGGTCTGATCTCCCTGTTAATGGGTAGCTCCCCGTATACTGTCCCCCATCTCTGGGAGCAGGGAGCAGGCCTCCCCCTTCAGCTGGAGCAGGTCCCCTTGCATGGGCGAACAGGTCCAGCTCCCAGAGGGGCTCAGCAAGTGGGAACACTGGCTTCCCTCACCCGAGCAGCCTCCATTGCAAAGAAGCACTTGATGCTTGGGGTCAAGAGGCAGAGTTCTCTGTGCCATGCCAGGTTGGCACACAGGCCTGCGGAGGAGTGGGGGCAGGGGAGCTCTGACTGCTCTGAGGCTTAGGGAGAGCCCTCTTCCTATTGGGCAGGTGGCACTTTTCAGGGTGCAGAACCACAGAGAAAGATAGGGAGTCCCCCAGAACACATGTTTCAAAAGTCTCACCTGCCCCACCAGGGAGCTCCTCTGTTTTGCCTTGTGTCCCACCTATACTGTCTGGGTTCCATCCATACACAGAAATGCCCTCTACACACACACACACACACACACACACACACACACACACACACACACACACACACCCCAGAAGTACTGGTTTCCTAAATAGTAAAATCTCATGACAGGCTAATAGTCCCATTTCACAGTCAGGGAAATTATGTTTCAGAAAGGGGCATGCTAACGGGAGGGGCTGTGTGGGGCAGCAAGGGGACAACTGCCTTGCCCCAAAGTGCCTTGGAAGAGCCAGCCTAAGAATGGATTTCGAATGCCCCCACCCCTCCCCCACTGTGCTCCAGGATACAGCGCTTTCCATTGAGCAAGCTCCCCCTTGAGGCCCAGCAATCTGTTCCCAGGGGGCCTGAGTCTCTAAGATGCCCCAGCTGGAGTTCTAGGTTATGGAGCTGACTGTAGGGTGTTCCAAGAGCAGGAGAGGGGGAGCCTGGGAAAGGGCTCCATTCCCCGCTTCCCGCCACTGGGGGGAGGGGGAATAACTCTTCACGGAAGCATGGAGACAAAATCAGAGATGATTCCTGCATCTGACAAAATCTACCCTAAGCCCATCCAAATCCAGTGAGTTCTTCACGTATTAAGGAGCGGGGTGTCTTGTTTGCTGTGTGTGCTGTAGAAATGTCCCTGAGGAATTAGACACCAGCTATCAGATCCCAGCTTTGGGCTACAAAGTGGGGAATGTTTGGGGGGAAAAGCTGCGGAGGGAGGGGGCTGTTTCTGTGACCGGAAACAGCAGGGGCATGGTGAGGGTCTGGGACAAGGGGTCCCCCACCCCCCCAGGCTGCAGCTCTGGAGGACAGAATTCAGCTCTTGGTGTGCAGGGTCCTGAAGGCGGGCTGTGAGATGCCCAGGCGCGGCCCGCAGGCCAAGGACCCCAGACCCATTGCCCCATGAGAAGGGAGGCCTCGTTTCCTGGGCTGAGCCCATCAGGCAGGGCGTGGAGGGCGAGTTCCGCGTGTTCTGCTCCAGCTGACTTCCCTTAAGAGATCAAGCAGCTTCACGGAGCTCTCTTGGCACCCGGGGCCCAGAGGAACCTCTCCGCAGGGTTTGGCAGGGGTGAGTGCCTTCAAGTTTTTTTGAGGTTGGGGTGTTTCCATGGAGACATTTCACACCTGAGGCTTGGCCAGAGGCACGGCAGGAATTGGGACTCTCCCTGTCCAACCCCCCTCCACCCCCACTACCTTGTACCCCTTCCTGAAGAGCCCTTGAAAGGGAGAATTGCCTCATCATCCCAAGGAGACGCTGGTGATGGCCTTGGGGCACGCACCCCAGCTGGGGCACCCATCCCAGCTGCTTGGCGGTCAAGGGTCTCAGAGAAGGGCTGGGCAAGGCAAGTGTCGCACTTTTTGAAAAGATTTATTTATTTATGCATACAAGCTGGGTGCAGGCCAGAGGTGTAGGGGGTGAGGGGATTCACCACAGACAGAGTGGGGAGCAGAACAGGCTGAGCCACTGAAATCCACTGCTGAGGGGAGCAGTGGGTGGGGCAGGAGAGGTCTGGGGAGCTGTGGGAAGGAGAGGTCTGGGGAGCTGTGGGAAGCTCCCCAGCTGGGGATTGAACTCCTGCTGCTGTGGCTGCGGACAGCTTCATAGTGCTGAGACTTAACCCCTTGCGTCACTAGGGAGACCCCTTACACAAATTTTTTCTGAGCAGGGCAGACCTTCTCCCACGCAGTCTAACCCACAGTCCCAAGACACAGAGCGACACGGTCTGTCTCTTTTGAGTGTAACTGTGTCACCATAGCCACACCTCGTCCCCCAGGCAAAATTATCTCCATCTTCCGCAGACACAGGCAGAAGCAATCAGACCAACCCCTCTCGGCCCCTCCTACATCCAGGTGCTGTGCAGCCTCTGTTCTGCCTCAGTTTACATTATTGCCTTATTTGAAGGTAAATCGATGAGAAAAAAGAAGCGGAGATTGGCTGCCGGGAGCTAGTTGTGGCTGGTGCCCAGAGTGCCCGAGAGCCGGTGACCACACTCTTTCACGCCCTCCAGGGCCCCAGAGACCCCCCCGCCAGGCCAGGCGGTGCCCGTCTTAGCACTGGGGAGAGAAGGCTTATGAGGGTGCCTGATATTTATACTACAGTTTGCAAACTAGTTTAAAAGTATTTTTTAAAGTGAGGTTAAAATTCGATGTTTATGGAGACTCTGAAACGTCTCTACCAAACGTGGGGGCTCGAATTGTCCCTTTTGCACCGGACAAGAGGTGACCTGGGTGGGGGGCGGTGATGGGCCCAAGGCCTCCCTGGAGGCAGCGTGGGGGTGACCGTCAGGCTCACAGGCCTGTGTGTGTGTGCCTCCCAGTCCTGGACACCCCTGGAGTCCCTGCTGAACCCAGGCCCTGTGTCCCCACCATCCGCGCCCCTGGGCCACCCTACTCCCTCCCCCTAAGCCCCCCAAGCAGTGGGTGAGCGGCCAGCAAGCTCTCAGCCGAGCTCTCACTGTCTGCCAGGTGGGTATGGCAGGAGCCCCAAACTCCAGTCTCCTGCCCCCCTGCCCCCAGGCAAAGTTGCTGGCCAGGGCTGAGGGGCTCCATTAATTGCCTTGATCTGCCTGTGAGGGTGCATCCCCTCGTCCTTGCCTAAGAGAGGGCAGTCTGGCCCCCCATAGTGTGGGGACTGGAGCCCTCCTCCAGTCTCCTCTTCCCACCTGTCAGCGCCTCGCCCCCTCCTGGGCCTGCTGCACTCAGTCACGTGACGTGGGACAGGCAGGTGACTGCTGATGGAGCTGGGTGTGGGGCGGCTGAAGGCAAAGACTGAGCTGGGATGCAGAGTGAACCCAGCTTTTGCCACTCACCCATCAAGTCATCGTGGGCTGCGGGTTGCTTTAGTCCCCTGCACTTAAAAAATGTGGGACATGACCCGCATGCAGGGCCAGCCGAGGGGGCTAAGACGCGATCAGAAATAAGCCAAGTGCGGCCTGGGTCTCAGCCACGCCGGGTGGAGCCGCCCCGGAGTGTGTAATTGCCGCGGTTTTGTTTTTCACGAGTCCCGCTTAGCTCTCCAGCGTGACAGCCAGTCTCTGGCTGTGGGTGGCGGGCCTGGTGCCGCTCCACTACTCTTGTCTGGGCAACTCCAGGCTGCTGGAGCCCCCAGTCTGCAGATGGGGCAGGCATCAGAGCCAGGCCCCCAGATTAGGCCTGGTGAGCCCCCCTAAGGTAGAACCAGGGGGCTGGAGGGGCCGGGGGAAGCTGGGATGCCTGCTTGGCCTGCTTGATACTTGGTGATGCCACCTCCAGTGGGCTTCAGAGCTGTGGAGATGGGTGGGGGTCCTCGACACCCCTTCTGTGACAGCCCATGTTTCTTGAGTGGCTCTTGGCCAGCTGGATCTCGGCTTCTGGGCTGTGCCAAAATCCAAGTGAAACCCTGTGGGTTTGGTGGGAGGGTGCCATGGAGTCTTCAGGGCAAAGCTGTGCCAGGACCTACCCCCACTCCAGTCACCTCCTACACACACACACACACACACACACACACACGCACAAGCGCACACACACACACACACATGCACACGCACTCGGGGAATTTATAAATGATCTGCTCTGGCTGCAGTTTGCACCGCATTCACTTCCGTGCAGAACCATGTAGACTCAGTGGGATAGGAGAGGAGAGGACAGAACCCCCAGGAGTCCTGTTGAGTCAGGGGCTTTAGGGTTCTAAAAGAACCTGCCGGGCAGCACAAAAGGACACGGGGGCGGGAGGTGATGTCAGAGCTGGCAAAGCCTGTGGGCATCAGAGGGGAGAGCACATCTGAGCACATCTGACTTGGGGAGCCGAATAAGGCTTCCTGGAGGAGAGGACGTTGGGGGAGGGGTGGGACCCAGAGGATGGGCGGGTCTTGGACAGAGAAAATGGGGCAGAGAACAGTGAAAACAGAGATAGGAACGCTGGGTTGTGTTTGGAGCTCAGGGAATAGTTTCTGCTGGGTGTGAAGAGGAGGAGGTGGAAGTTAGGACTACACTGCTCAGTTGGGGCCACATTATACAAGGTCTTGAGTGTCCAAGTGAGGAGGCTGGGGTTAAATGGGAAGGTGATAGGGAACCATGGATGGTTTTGAAGAGATGAGGGACTTGATCAGAGCAATCTGGCAGAGGTGTAGGTTCTCTGGATTGGTGCTGATAAGGCCTGGGGAGAGGCATGGCCCTCCATGGGTGTGTTGGCACTGCACCCTGAAATACTCTTTCTTGCCCCAGGTTGCCTATGTGTGGTTGTGGGGTGCAAAGAACAGGAGACAGCAAACACGGTGCTGAGGCTGGGGTTCCTGGGTATGATGTGTGGGCCCACGACCATTGCCAGGGTCTTGGCAATAGGCCATGAGAGGGGAAAGCGATGACAAGTTTGGCTGGGTCGGGAGCCGTGCAGAGTGGGGTGAGGGGCATGGGGATGGACCTTATCTCCCAGCTCTGCAGCCTTGGGGGCTCTATCCCCTGAGGCCAGCCCGTGAGTCTACCCACCCTTCACCCCTCTGCCAAACCTCCTCTGACCTCTTGCCTGCACTTCTGGGGGTCCTGCCTCGCTCTCCTCTACCCGCAAGGCAGGAGGGCGACAGGTTTCCATTCACTGACCAACATCCCAAAGGTTCACTGTTGGGGGGGTGCCGCGTGGGCTTCTCGAGCTCCCCACGTCCCTGCAGCCCTGCCCAGCTCAGAGCCGTCCTGGCCAGAGTAGGTTCCACTGTCCCTGGGGGCAGAACAATGTTTGACTGGAGTTTTAAAATGGTCCCTCTGCTTCGGGGGTGGGGGCTGCTTCAGGAGTGGGGGATGGTGCAGCCCAGCTGCACCCACCCAGAGCCCTCCTTGTGGAAAGGCTGGCGCGAGGCCGCTGGGGCAGGAAGGTGGATGGGAAGGCCCAGGAATGGGGGGATGTGGGTTGTCACGCGCCGCTCCCTCGCGGCAGCTCCCCCGGGCTGGATACGCAGGTGGCCGCTGCGTGGGGACGTGATGGGAAGCGATGGGCGGCCTCGTTCTCGCAGCCTGCGAGTCTAAGAAAGCAGAACTGGGGGCCGGGGCCTGGGTCTCCTGGGGGCCAAGGCTTGGCAGGCTGGGGCGAGAGAGGAGAAGGGCCTTTATCCAGGTGGCTGAGCGAGGCGGGGAGGAGCTTCCCCGGACCCGTCCTCAGCAGGGGCCAGCCGACTGGGGCCTCAGCCTCCCTGCCCTCCTCCCCTCCCAGTCCTCTCACTCAGGGTGCGCTCAAGGCAGACCTGGGTGGGAGGACTGGGGTGACACTGCGGGAGCCCAGAAGGCTGGAAGGAGAGGGGCCGGGAACTGGCCCATCCCGCTCCTCTGCCCTGGGCAGTAACAAGACCACAAATCACAGAAACAGTCGTGTAAGCACCTTGTGAGCCTAATGGAATAGCAGGAGGCCTGAGGAGGCCATAAAGATTGCATCAGCCTGGCTAATCCGGTGCCCACCTAGTCGGGATGCGTCAGACGGGTGTGGGCTGGGGGCAGCAGCGGGGAGGAGGGGGTGGGGTGGTCTCCAGAGGTCAGCAGACGCCCCACCGTGCCCCCAGCCAGGGTCTCATGAACCTCTACTCCAAGGTCCTCTGAGACATCTGGGGTCCTCTTCTTTCTCCACTGTTGAGGGGGAAAGCTTGGTTCTCCTAGGAGACCCTACTTCTGATGCAAAATGGGGGTCTGTCCAGTGTCAGAACCTACTGACCGAGACCTTCAAGGGAAGGAAAGGGCCTTTGGTCCTGCACAGAGTGGGCTGTCTAGCACTATCCTGTCCCCCCCGCCCCTGCCCCTCCAGTTTTGACAACCAATAATGTCTCCTTCCGGCCAAGTCCCCCACTGAGAAAGTCTAGGCTATAAGAATGTGAGGGGGAAATTCAAGTTCATGGTGAGTTTTGCGCACAGCTGAAGATTCTCATTTCTAGAAGCAAAAAGCGTGTGAAGGGCTTTGGGAACAAGGCAGAGCTGGCCTGCCCCGAGAAGCTGCCCCTCACAGCGCTGCTTTTCTTGCAGGGAGGAGCTGATGGCTGGGCCTGAAGACCGTGTTGCCCCCATGCTGTTTCTCGCCCTGCTGGTGCTTCTGGAGCTGAGCCCCACCGGCTCCCTGGGGCCTGGAACTGCTGCCCGGAACCTCCCTGAGAATCACATCGACCTCCCAGGGCCAGTGCTGTGGATGCCGCAGGCCGGCCACCACCACAGGAGGGGCCTGGGCAAGAAGGAGCGGGGCCCAGGCCTGCCCAGCAGGGCCCAGAATGGGGATGTGGTCACCACCACCAGGCAGGCCTCCAGACTGCCAGGGGCAGAAGGGCTGCTGCCTGTACAGAATCCTGCAGGCCTGTTTCAGGACAAGGAGCTGCTGCTCGGGCTGGCACTGCCCTACCCCGAGAAGGAGAGCCGGTCTCCAGGGTCAGCTAGGGCCAGGAAACGCAGCAGGGAACACAGGAGAAGGAGGGAGAGGTTGAAATCGCACAGAGGTAGTTGGAAGTCTGCGAGGGGGTGGCGTCCCGCAAAGGGAGAGGATGGGGACGGGGAGGGGAGAGAACTCAGACCCAAGCGGCCAAGGATTCCAGGGCAGAAAGGGAGGCCAGAGGGAGCTATCAATGGGGTAAGGTCCCTGGGAAGACCCCAGAGGCCCCAAGGGCGCAGGCACTGAACGAGGTGAAGGACGGAAACGTGGTGAAAGGGGAGAACACACCAAACTCAGAGGTGTGTGGTAAGGGAAGGAAACAGGCCTGGCAGAGGAGAGGGCTGTGTGGCAATGGGACCTCCCAATGGGATGATCCTCCTTAATGGGGAGGTTCTACCTTGCATCTGACCTAAATCCATCCTAATGTAAGTTCCCAGTAGAGATAGAAGAGTTCGGTGCCTTCCAAGTACATCATTTAATCCACTCTGATGCCAGATCTGCCCAAGTTCAGACCCTGGCTCCATCGCTTTCTAGCCCTGAGCAAGTCAACTTTCCATGCCTCAGTTTCTCCCTCTGCAAAATGAGGATGATGGCCCCAACGACCCTCAGTGTCAATTCAGAGACATTGGACACGCAGAGCGCTTAGAATACGCTGGCTCGTGACGGTGGCCACGCGGGGCGTTTGGGGTTCAGCCTCAGCTTTCTCTCGATGCTGAGTCAGTGTCCTCTGAGCTGGACACAGGGGACCCGGAAGAGGGCTCCATCCTTAGCCCGCCTGCTTCTGCCCTTTTGTTTCACTGGCCCCCTCTCCTTTGCCCATTCGGTCTCTGAGCAAACAGGTCCCAGCAGCTCCTCCCACATGGCTCCTGGCTCCTGCCACCTGGCTCTGTGCCCACGCAGGCTTCCAAGTCTCTTCATGTGACAAGAAGGGCCGGCCCAGTGCCACCGATATGGGGGCGGGGGGTCTGTGGGAAAGAAGGATGAAGACTCAGACCCCCTTATCCTGCCAACAGCCAGGGCTGGCTTCCCTGCCAGGCCTGCCCTGTGGGCAGAAGACAGAACTGGCAGAGCTCACTTAACCTCTCGGCCTCTTCCCCTGGAGCTCCTGGAGCTCACATTGAAGCAGAGGCTCCCTGAGGATAAACCAGAAGACACAGGGGCCCTGGACTTGTCCCAGCTCAGCCCCAGCCCCCACCCCCGTGGCTCAAGGGAACCCTCCTAAGAGAGTTGTCAGCAAGAGGAGGGGGAGATGGCGGGGTGGGGGCGTCTTACTGACCAAGCCTCAGGCTCACTGTGCCTTAGTTTTCTTGTCTTTAAAATGAGTGGAGTGGATTCGATGCTTGTAAGCCCCTTTTTATTCTCTGGGGCTCACTTCCAGAGACCCCAAATTGACTGAGCCAACCTTATAGTCAGCTCTTGCATGACAGAAAGAGGCAAGGATGAGCCCAGGACCCCCAACTTCTCCCCTTGTTGCTGATACTCCCCTGCAATCCTGCACACACTCTCCCTACCCCAAGCCCATGTGTCTTCGAAAGAGGCCTTCATGGTTAAAAACAGGGGCTTTGCCTTCAGACAGATCTGAGTTTAAATCCAGCCTCTGCTCTTCTCTGCTCTTAACTAGCTGTGTGCCCTTAGGCAAACTGCCTAACCTGATGGGCTTCTGATTCCTCCCCATAGATGAGGCTGAAGGAGTATCCACTCCCCAGAACTCCTGCAGTGGCTAAATGATCTAGTGCTTGTAAACTGACTCTTCGGGTTCCCAGCACACAGCAGGAGCTCAATAAATGGAGTGGTGCTGACAATCACATCGGAAACACTCATTTGCATGTGATAAGCTTTGACTCTCAGCTCCCAACCTTCTCAAAGGCCTCTCTCCCTTGTATAGCCTCTCAGTCTCATCAATTTGCTCCCTTACTCAAATTTTGCCTCCTCCAGGAAGCCTTCCATGGTTAACACTACAAGTTTCCATCTGTTGCACTTGCATCCCTGGCTGCACGTAGTCCAGACTTCTACTTGCTGGAATGTTGCATTGGAGGGAGAATTCTTGGGCCATCTCCCCAGCAACACTGCAGGTTCATCTAAAGCATCTCCCCACTACCTTGTTCCCACCTCCCCAGAAGGATGAACAGCAGGGAGGCTGGTTGGGCCGGTGTCCTTGGCTTATTACACAGTCCCTGCCATTCATGTGCCAGAACACATGTAGGGTGTAGATTCATTTGCCGCAGGAAATGTGGGTTCTGCTGTGCGCTGAGATGGGGTTCAGGCAGGCCAGACCCCTGTGTTTGCTGTTCCATGTCTCAGGCCGAGCCCTGGTCCGAGGTCCCAGCTCCCTGATGAAGAAGGCGGTGCTCTCAGAAGACCAGGTCCCGGACCAGGCACCAGACGTGATGGAGGAATCCTCCACCAGCCTGGCCCCTACCATTTTCTACCTGACCACCTTGGAGGCGGCACCTGCCACAGAAGAGTCCCTGATCATGCCTGTCACATCCCTGTGGCCTCAGGTAAGGCTTCCCAGAACAGTCTTGGAGCTGGAGGGTTCATGAGACCACATCGCGCAACCCCCTCTTAGTTCATTTAGGGAAACTGAGGCACAGGGACAGGAGGGAGTTGGCCAAGGCCACCAGGGTGGGATTGAAGCCAGGTCCCCTGATTATGGCCCAGCCCAGCTGCACCCCATCCTGAAAGGGCTGTGACTGTCCGGGCAGTGTGTTGGGGGCCCATTCTCAGGGCAGCCGAGGATGTGAGTGCCAGCCCAGCCCACCAGTCGGTGCATTAGGAAGATTAAGGCCTTTAAGGAAGAATTTTACACCTACACAACGGAGAGACTAACAGTGTAAAAAAAAAAAAGAGTCTCCAGATCCAGAATTAATCAGAATTAATGAGCATCAGTTAATACTTTGACCTATGTGCTTCAGATCTTTAAAAAGATATATGGAAAGAACAAGGTGGCAAATGTAGCAGATTTGCGAACCATCTGCTGATTCTAGATGAAGGGTACTTAGGTGTTGATTGCATTGTTCTTGCAATGAGCAAGCAGTCCTTCATTCTTGCACCTTTTGGGGGGCTTTGAGATTTTTTTTTTTCCATAACAAAATCATTTAAGATGATCAATAAAATATTTAGATGCAATAAACCTTTTTTTTTTTTATTTTAGCAATAGATCTTTTTCATTTTCTTTTTGGGTTTTGCATCCCCCGAGGGTCTGATAAAAGCCACAGACCATCTAGGAGTTCAAGGTTCCCTAGGCCGTCGCAAGCCTCTGGTGCCGTCTGCTGAGAACCCAGCCCTAGAAGAAGCCAGCATCACCCGTGTTCTGCTCACCCAGGCCTGAGGCCACTGAGCAGGGCTGTGAGTGGAGCTGGTTCCGCAGAGAGCAGATAACTCCTGCAGGGGAGAGGAGGGCTGGGGAAGAGCCCAGGGGGTTCACCGGCTCCCCGTGCAGTTAGGGACCCTGAGCACGCGGGCCTGCTGGCTTTCCCAGCCCCTCGCTCAGAGGCCTGCTGGGCCGTCTGTCTGTCTGCGCGGACTGTATATAGGCACCGCCCTTGGGACGTGGTCGGGTTGGCAGCACAGGAGCCCTGGGCAGCCGCCCTGTGTGCCCAGACTGGGATTCCAGGCTGCCACGAGGACGCACTGGCCTCCGAGGGCCCCTCCTATGCCCGCCTATGCCCGCCTATGCCCTCTGGCGCGAAGTCCCACGTTCTTCCTCCTGCGTGGGCTCCAGATTCTCTTCTCCCTTTGCCTCTGCAGGCCCAGCCCAGGCCTGACGGGGAGGTGATGCCCACGCTGGACATGGCCTTGTTCGACTGGACGGATTACGAAGACTTGAAGCCCGACGTCTGGCCCTCTGCCAAGAAGAAAGGTGCGTCCGCCAGCCCCGCACCCTGTGCTGGCTCCCTGCCTCCCCCACCGTCTGTGATGCTGGGGGCCCATGAGGCCAGGCTGACCTACAGATGCCCAAAGTTGGGGAGTAGAGGCATGGGGTCTGAACAGGAGCTGACACCCAAAATGGGAAAAGCAGCTTGGGAGTGCTTAGCAGCAGCCAAGCGCTTTCCGGTGCATTCCGTCCCCCCAAAAGGAAATTGTTAGTGTGCACTGCCGCTGGCCGCATTTTGGAGAAGACTGAGGCAGAGAGCGGAGGTGGCCTGTCCAGGCCTCACTGCGGAGGGAGTGGCGGTTCCAGGCGTTCCAGGCCTCCATCTCTAATGGCAGCTTTCTTGTCCCCAGAGAAACACCGGGGTAAACTCTCCAGCGACAGTAACGAAACGTTGCCGGCTGAAGGGGGGCCGTGCGCCCATCACCAAGACTGCCCGCCAGGTACCGAGCTGCAGCTGCCAGCCAGGCCCTAGGCTGGGGCTGGCGGGGCCCACAAGGGGTGAGGGGAGGGGGCACGTGAGCGGGCTGCAGGCCCATGACCCCTCCCCCAAGAGTCACCGTCATCCGTGGTTTTACTTAATCTTCACAGACACCCAGAGAGAGAGGCCCTGACAGCACCAATTTTCAGGCAAGGACATGGAGCCTCAGAGAGGTTAAGTGTCTGGGCTGAAGTCACACAGCAGGGAGCGGCTGGAGCCTGGGTGCGCCTGGGTCTCACCCACTGTTCCCACCTGCTTTAAGTCAGCATGACCCTGCGGTCCTGACCTCTCACCCCTGGGGGAGCCTAATTCCGGCCTCACCCCGCACGACGCTGGCAGGCTTTCTGGGGGTGCTCCCGATGCCGTCCCCAGCCTCTCGGCAGCTGGCCCACGGAGACAGTGAGATGTTTTGACTAAAGTGGATGCTGAGGTGGAGTTAGAGGTGCAGGAGATTTGAGGGGGCTGAGGACAAGGCTGTGAACGATTATAGGGGGGAAGCAGGACTGGACGGGAAACCTCTGGGTGTGACCCAGCTCTGGGCATTCCAGAGCAAAGACAGCCCGCCAGGAGGCCCCGTCAGGCAGAGATGGCCACGTCCCGGACCCCCGCCCACTCAGTGGTCATCTGGGCTGCGTGGCGTGGGGCCAGGTGTCCCCCAAATGCTGGAGGCCATCAGCTCACCGGGTCTTCCTGGGAGGAGAGGGGAGTACCCCACATGGTGCCTCTCTTAGTTAATTCAGAGGCTGGAATATTCTATGAAACAGCAGCCGAACCCGCAGGTTGGCGTTGCCCAAGCCAGACCACCGGCTCCCTGACAGGCTGCTCCTTCCAAACCCTGACCAGAAAAAGGGCTGCATCTGGGCCAGCTGGACGGCGCTTGAGCGCAGCTCCAGTGGAGGAGGCGCCTCGGGCCCCCTGCTGCTCCCAGGGGCTTGTCGCCCCATCTGTCAGAAGGGGACGCTGGAGTCAGTGATCCGAGGCCTCGGGGTTAGGAGCTGATTCCACATCTGGCAGTCCCCAGCTGTTCCACCGCTTCTTCTTGGGGGGCCCGACCCTGTCTTTGATCCTCCCAAGGTCAATCAGTGGCCCATCTGGGGCAGCTGGGGTCTCCGCCACTCACTCAGGGCAACCCTGACATCTGCGGCACCTCTGGCCAGAAGTCTGGTGCGCCAGATGGGCCACCGTGCTGGGGCGTGGCCCTGCCCCTGGTGATGGATCTCCTGCAGGGAGGGCTGGGCGGGGAGGGGCCGCGCGGCTTGGCTGACCACGTGTGCTCGCGCGTGCACAGGGACCTGCTGTGACCTTCGGGAGCATCTCTGCACACCCCACAACCGAGGCCTTAACAACAAATGCTTTGATGACTGCATGTGTGTGGAAGGTGGGTCGGACCCCCGGAGGGAGGAAGAGGGCGTGGGAGAGTGGGGCTCCTTCGAGCTCTGAGAACCCCAGAACCTCCCTTTCTCCTGGAAGCTGGCACTCTGGGGGACGCCGCTTCCTGGCAGAAGGCGGGTGCGGGGCCTGCGGGGAAGGAGGAGTGGGAGAACCCCCTGGGAGCGGAAGAGGAGCCAGCACAGCTTTGCTCGATGCCTCCCCAATCTGTGAGCACATTTAGTCTGCCGTCCTGGCAGCGCTTCTCAGCTTCTCGCCTCTTGAGTGCAAGCTGGCATCGTAGCCCCTGATAGGGAGGAGCCACAAGGGAGGGGAGAGGGGCTTATCTCTTTAAATAAGATCAAACCTGAGGTTGGTGTGTTCTCCCCAGGACTCTCTCCCAGGCTAGGATTCCGGGGGGGGGGGGGGGGGAGTGGCTTTCCCACGCAGGGAAGGATGCACTTGGCCGAGACCTCTTTAACTCCCCTGAGCTCCCACCTGCAGCAGCAGGAATTCTCCTGCCAGGTGTGCCCAGGTGTGCCCGGCTCTGTACTAAGCACTTCCACTCACATTATCTCCTGTGACCCTCCTGGGCATCCCAGGAAGGGGGCAACTATGATCCCTCTTTTACACGTGAGCAAACGGAAGCCCAGAGAGGTTAAGTGACTTGTCCAAATTTACACAGCTAGAAAAGTGGGAATATTTAAAATTTTGCCATCTAAAGCATTGCAAATGCTGCTAAAGTAGTCAGGATGGTATGACAACCCCCCTCTCTCCCCTCGCCTAGTTTTACTAATTACCAACTGACAACCAATCTGTGCTGTCTCTCCCCCACCCACGTCCCCCGTGCCAGCGTGATTTGGAAGCAACACAGTGAGTTTTATACAGACTTCATCTGTGAAGATTTCAGCAAATAGCTCTCAAAGATAAATACTCCTTTAAAAAATATACCAAAAATGAACAAAACTAACTCAGCACCGACCAGGCTCCACTTTGCTGCGTGGGTAGCTTTGGGCTTGTCCCTCTGTTAACCACCCAGAGATTCGGGACCCTTTTTTGTTCACACTGTCCTCAAAGAATTATCTGTTGTGAATGCAACAAAGCCACTTGGGTGCAATGATGCCAGTCAGCCAACAAGTAGCTATTGGGTGCCCACAATGTGTCAGGAACTGCTCTGGATGCTGGGGGTTCTTGGGTGTGAAAAGTACAGAAAGTTCTGTGCACTTGGTCTGTTCTAGTAAGATAAATGGAAAATAGCAAGTAAATAGATAAGATGTCTATTTATTTTTTTAAAAGATTTATTTATTTATGCATACAAGAACTGGGGTGCAGGCCAGAGGTTTTGGAGGGGTGAGAGGATACCCTAGAAACAGAGTGGGGAGCGGAACAGGCTGAGCCACTGAAATCCACTGTTGAGGGGAGCAGCGGGGAGACAGGAGAGGTCTGCTGCGCCATGTGGGTCAGCTGCCTGGCTGGGGTCTAACTCGCTCTGCAGTGGCTGCTGATAGCTCCATGGTGCTGCAACTTAACCCCTTGTGCCACCAGGGAAGCCTAATAAGATGTCTTTAGAAAGCAATAAGTACTGTAAAGAATTTAATCCTGGGTGGCCAGATAAGGAGCCGGGAATTGTAGAAAGGACAGGCAGGAACAGAATCAGCTACCTGAGGATAGGGCAGGGGAGAGTCCCAGGTGAGTGGCAGAGTTTGAGTGGGCCTGGCTTGCAGTGGCCAGTGGGCAGGTGGCACAGAGGGGGGAGCAGAGGCTGGCAGGGACTATCGGGCAGGACCTGGATGGCCTTGTTTGACTGTGATTAGAAGTTATCACTGCAGTGCCTCCCTGGTGGCGCAGCGGGTGGGCAGCGCACAATGCGAGCTCGCTGCCTGGCCGGGGAGATTCCCACATGGCGCAGCAGACCTCTCCTGCCTCGCCCGCTGCTCCCCTCAGCAGTGGATTTCAGTCGATCTGCCTGTGCTGCTCCCCACTCTGTCTCTGGTGAACCCTCTCATCACCCCCACGCCTCTGGCCTGTACCCCAGCTTGTATGCATAAATAAAAAAAAAGGAAGTTATCACTGCAGGTTTTAGGCAGGGAATGACATGGTTGATTTACAAGTCAGGGACAGGAGTGGAGTCAGGGAGAGCCAACCGGGGTGGGGGCGGGGTGCTGGGAATCGCCTTCTGCTCCTGTGTGCAGGTGGGGCCTCATTTCCCGGAGGAGGAGCCTGGGTTACAGAGCAGACGGGGGCATCCAAGGTCAGGGGCCCTGCCAGCCGACACTGGGCTGAGCCCAGGTCCAGTCCTACTCCCTGGCCCCCACTTGGTGCGGCTATGGCTCTCCCGAGCTGCACGTGTCTGCCCCTCCCAAGCCCCCAAACCCCGTCGTGCCCAGCTGGATCCCCACTAGCTAGCGCCTCTGCCCAGGAGCCCTTCCCTCCTTCTTCCCCTGGGCCTCAGATGGGAGGCTCAGCCCCTGGGCCTCTCAGCTACTCAGGTGTCTGCAAGCCTGTCTGCTCGCTCCCTCTGGGCCTGTCCTTCCGCCCAGTCCCTCCAACAATCTTGCTTCCTCCCTGGAGACTCAGGCCCCAGGAAAAAAGTAAAAAACAAAAGTGACAGCTTGGCCCAAGAGGAGGTTGTCGCCAAGATGTCACCCCACAGGGATCTGGGGATACCCTCAGGAGGGTGGGGAGGTACCCTGCAATGTTGAACACAGGACCCAGTGCTAAAGTCCAGTGATCAGGCCAGCCTGGGTTCTGCAGGATTCCAGAGGGTTTCTCAGCTCCTGGCCACTCCTGCGGCTAAGTCCCCTGCCCCTGCAAGTGTCGCTTGTGTGGTCACCGTCCCAAAAGCCCAGTGGCCCGGGTATGAGTTCTAGGCCCCAAGCACAGACCCCGGGGTCCCCTGTTCTCCTTACAGTGACATATGTGGGCCTTCGGGTGGCCATTTCCTCTCTCTCTGTTCTTCTAGCCTGCAACGCAGGGCTTGCCCGGGTCATGCTGCTGTCGCTTTCCCCCACTCTCAAAAGGATGTGGCCTTCTGTGGCCTGAAGTGAAAAATAAGTCTGTGGCTGTGATAAAGGGAGCCAGAGCCAGGAAACTACACGCCCACCAACACACACACACACACGTGCGCGCGCGCACACACACACACACACAGAGTCAGGAGAGTCACACCTACCTTAAGTGGGGTGGTCAGAGACGGCCTCTTTGAGACCTGAGGACCATGTAGGAGCCAGTCTGCAAAGGGCTTGGGGGAAAGGATTTCTTTTTTTCTTTTTTTTTTTTTAGATGGATCAAATGGGTTTTATTTATTTTTTATTTATTAAGATTTATTTATGTGTACAAGCTGGGGTATGGGACAGAGGTGTGGGGCAGCGAGGGGGTTCACCAGAGACAGAGTGGGGAGCAACACAGGCAGATCAATGGAAATATACTGCTGAGGGGAGCAGTGGGTGAAGCAGGAGAGGTCTCCCCAGCCGGGCTTTGAACGCCAGTCGCTGCTGCTGACAGCTCCACAGCGCAGCGGTTAACCACTGTGGCACCAGGGAGGCCCGGAAGGGATTTCTGACTGAGAAAACAGCAAGTGCAAAGGGCCTGAGGCAGGAAATGGCTGGGTATGTGAGGAAAAACAGGAAGACTGGGTGTGCCTGGAATTAGTGTGGAAAGGGTGGAAGGTGAGGAGAGACTGGGGTCTCCCAGAGTCTTGTAAGCCAAGGCAGGAAGCTTAGATTGGTTCTATAGGAGAGGGCAGAATCTGTGTCTCTTACAAAAGTTTTTTAGTAGACTGAAAATTAGCTTCACAGAAAGTGATGCAGGAAATACAGTTCATATGCCCTCTCCCTGCATTTTCCCGTTATTAATGTCTTGCAAAAGTGTGCACACTTGTTACAGACCATCCGCCAGTTTCGCTGCGTGATTATTATTAACTAAAATCCATCGTTTACATTAGGGTTTGCTGCTGTGTATTCTGTGGGTTTCGACAAATGTATAATGACAGATATCCACCATTAGCATGTCACAAAGAACAGTTTCCTGGCCCTAAATATCCCCTGAGCTCCATCTGTTCATACTTTCCTTCTCGCTCTCACTAGTCGCTTTAATCTTCAGCCGCCTGGGAAGGCAGATGAAGAGGGTCAGGGGGTGCAGGA
>PVIJ01001134.1:0-211060 GCA_004024925.1 Scalopus aquaticus | reverse complement strand
ACATCTCAGACTGACTCTGTCTTTCTTTACGCGCTTGGTCTCCTGCCCCTTTCGCCCCCTTGGTTCTTTCAGGAGGTGCCCCCTCGAGACTCCACTAAATTACCTGACCTGCTGGATGGGTCACTTTTGATTTCTCCTGAGTCTATGTAATTTCTCCTTTTTCATTTATGATCCTATTAATTTGTGTTTTCTCCTGTTTTTTCTTTGTGAAAAAACCTTTCTGGCTAAAGGTTTGTCTATTTTGTTTATTTTTTTGAAGAACCAACTTTTGGTTTCATTGATCTTTGTAATTTTTTTTTGGTTTCTATCTCATTAATTTCTGCTTTGATTTTTATTATTTCCTTACTTTTATTAATTTTGGAGGGTTTTTTTTTGTTGTTGTTCTTTTTCTAATTCTTTGAGATGAGAGATTAAGTTGTTTCTTTGAGTAGTTTCTTGTTTCTTGATGTGGGCCTGTATTGCTATATACTTTCCTCTTATTACTGCTTTTGCTGTGTCCCATACATTCTGAAAAGTGGTGTCCTCATTGTCATTCAATTCAAAGTATTTTTTAATTTCTTCTTTCATCTCCTCATTAACCCAGTGGTTTTCCAGTAGTGTGGATTTCTATCTCCATGCAGAGGGTAGGTTCCTTGTTTTCTTTTCATGATTTATTTCTAGCTTAATGCCATTATGATCAGAGAAGATAGCTGAGATGATTTTGATCATGATAAGTCTGTTGATGTTTGTCTTGTGGCCCAATATGTGATAAATTCTGGAGAATGATCCATGTGCACTTGAGAAAAATGTGTGCTCGGATTTTTGGGGGGTGCAGAGCCCTGTAGATATCTGTTAAGTCCCTGAGGTCTAGGTCTTTGTTTAGGACTCTAATGTCTTTGTTTATTTTTTGTTTCGTTGATCTGTCCATTGGTGACAGTGCACTGTTGAAGTCTCCTACTGTATGTGTATTCTCTCTAATGTCTGTTTTCAAAGCTGATTAATAATTGTCATGTATTTTGGTGCTCCTTCATTTGGTGTGTATACGTTTATGAGTTATATCTTCCTGATGCATTGCCCCTTTAATCATTATGTAGTGTCTATCTAAGTCTCTTTTTACCTTGAAGTCTATTTCATCTGATTGCTGTTTCTGCCTTCTTTTTTGGTCCATTTGCTTGTATGATTGTTTTCCAGCCTTTTTTTTCCAGTTCATGCTTATCTTTTGTAGTTAAATGTGTTTCCTGGAGGCAGCAGAAAGTTGGATTTTGTTTTTTAATCCAGCCTAGTACTCTGTGTCTTTTTATTGATGAGTTTAGACCATTTACATTTAGGGTTAATATTGACAAGTTGGAGTCTGCCATTTTGTTTTTCTTTTCTGTGATTGCATTCTTTGCTTTATTCTGATCTTCTTAGTCATTCCTCTGCTGCTTTGGGCTTTAAGACTTCTTGGAATATTTTTTGGAGTGGGGGTTTAGTAGTAATGAATTTCTGGAGATTCTGTTTGTCTGAGAAGGTCCTTATTTTTTTCTTCATAGAGGAAGGAGAGCTTTGTGGGATAAAGTATTCTTGGTTGTTATTTGTTGATTTGGAGTTTTTTTATTATGTCAGTCCATTTTCTTCTTGCCCATAGTGTTTCTTCAGAGAAGTCTGATGTCAGCCTAATTAGTTTTCCTTTATTGGTTAGCTCTTTCTTCCCTCTTGTTAGCTTCATTATTTTTTCTTTGTCTTGCACTCTCGAGAGCTTAACTACATTTCTCTTCTTTATGCCATTTTCACTGTTACATCTAATCCACACTGAGTATCACAGGACAGTCTAGGGCAGTGGTTTTTAAGGAGGAATGATTTGTCCCCAATAGAACATTTGCAATGTTCTGGTACATTTTTGGTTGTCACAACCCAGGGATGGGGATGCTTCTGAAATCTAGTGGGCAGAGGTTGTTACATATCCTACCATGCACAAGACAGCCTTCCTCAACAAAAATGTGCCTGGGACAAAATGCACTAGTTCCACAGTTGAGCAAACTTGGTCTTGGACCACTAGGCCTGAAGTTCTGTAATAGAGTTGAGCCAGCCTCACTGTACCATTTGTGACATGAACAGAGAGAAATGACTGTAAGACCCCCATCGACAACTGAGGTGAGATAACCATTAGCCAGGTGGTCTGAAGAAATACTTAAGACCCCAAAGAATAACTTGGTTAATAATGTGGAATCCATAGATGACAGGCTAGCCACATAGCAAACAGGGCTCATGATATGTTTTTTCCCAGGGATCTTTGACAGAGATTCATGGATCAGCTCCAAATGAAGTGTTAAAACTTTCTGAAGCTTTGACTCCTCTACAGATGAGAAAAAGTAATCACCGCTAAAGAAGAAAAGACTCTGGTCACATTTCTCACTTTGCTATTTTTCAAACACTAATGGATTTACAATCCCCAACATCAGCAACATCTTCAAACATAAAAGATAAATACAAGTAAGTGCATGTGATTATAACCCAACCAGTAATCAAGTAGAAAACAAGTATAGGGCAAGGAGAAATTGATTAAAATAGAATTACAGACAGGAACATAATTCATGCATTCTTAAAAGTGTGTGCTTTAAAAAAAAAAAACCCTCTCTCTAATTACTATTGCCTGAAAACATTGCCAGAGCCTGCATTCTTTGTTCTGAATAAACTCCATAATGTTATCAAAAATATGAGCACATTATTTAAATATTTAATACACCAATTCATGTTAATGATTACAGGTAACTTTAATTCAAACTGACAAACAGCTGAAAATAAAAGAAAATTTTACAGCATTCTAATCAATAAACATTAATTATTTTTCCTGAGTTCTAGGTTAATTTTTAGTAAATTAATGCAAACACACTAGCACAGCTCATACAATGTATTATCATTAACCTGTTTTCTTAACCTGATGAATTTTTTTTATCACAACTTGACTACAACCTAAAATTAAGCAAGATCTTTCCTTGTAGATCCTACATCAGTGATTTTCAAACCATATGCCATAGGGCTATTTTAATGGATCTGCCAACCTATATATTAATGCAAAGCGGTCTTTGGAATATTCTGTCTCCCTTACACCGGTTTTCCTCAGCACATGATTGTCAATGTATCTAAAGAATTAACATTTTCTATAATAATTTCATTGACACTAATGC
Organism: Scalopus aquaticus; assembly: GCA_004024925.1. Classification (NCBI taxonomy): domain Eukaryota; kingdom Metazoa; phylum Chordata; class Mammalia; order Eulipotyphla; family Talpidae; genus Scalopus; species Scalopus aquaticus. The sequence continues at coordinate 207,914 of PVIJ01001134.1, read as the reverse complement.
ATTCTTAATCAATATGTGGTAGAATCGCAGTTATCAATTGAGTGGATGCTATTATTTAAATAATGAATTATCTTCAAAATTCTAAGAACTACTATCCAAAGCTAGGTCTGCACTTCTTTTTTATGTTCCTTATATGTATGTTTAAAAAATCAGTTAACCATGGGATATTTCTTCTGATTCCACATTTGCTCACTGTGGCATTCATAGCACAGCTGTCCAAATCTACCTTGGAATTCATATTTTCCTTCAAGATCAAAGTTTAGTGTACTTAGCTGTGGGCTTTGTTGATCCATTCCTCTTGAACTTCGTTTGGGCCCATAATTACATGCCCAATATAGAGAAAAATGTCAAGAAAGAAACAGATTTCAATTTCAAGCTTCAGAGGAGTTCTGATAATAAAAATGTGGTGAAAGTGATGAAAACTACCTTGACTGATGTACTCTTGTTTTTAGGGACAATGTACGACGTGGTGGCTCTGAGAAAGGATACACGTCAATTCTGAGATTAGGTCTATGCCAGGGGAAGTTGTCATTTTCAAAAAGGAAAAACTCCTTTTGATGTAGGAAAAATGTCCAGCCATGCTACTTGCTATGCAAAAACAGTGGGATTGCTTTCTGCATGCCAGAAGCAGGGCAAAGGTACAACACACCCACTGCCGGGGCCCATTAGCATCTTTTGTCATAATACATGGCAAATGGACCAGTAACTACCCACTGCCAATTAGAGTGATGATGAGCCAACCTAAAATAGGCAGGTGAGCAGACTAAGTGTCCCTGTGGTTTGCCAATTACCTAAATTATCTGCGGTAGTTTTAGTGCACAGCTACCATGAATACAAATATAAAACACTCTAGTATTCAGCAGAGTTAGGCACTGCTTGGTGTCAAAAAGCAGAGAGAAAATAAGCAGGATTTTCAGAAGCTGAGTTCCAGCAATTGTGATATCCAGTGTCACCCAGATGAAATACTATCCTGCATTTTGTTTGACAATTCTGTCTCCTCTAGGAAGGGTTCCTGAAAAGAAGAAGCATCAATTCTGTGCTCAATGTCACCAATCAATTGTGCAGATCGTTCTCAGTGATTCTCACTAACTGGACATGGGGAGGGATCTATGGAACTGAAGGAAGTGTTAGGATCAAAAGACCTCAACTAAATAAAACTACTTTCACAAAAAAAAAAAAATTATATTTGATATTGGGAAATAAAAAGGAAAAAAAGGACAAACTAGAGAATTGCCATTTGTGCCGTTCCCTCAAATTATAAAGCAAGCTCATAAAAGAAATCAACCAATGTCCTTTGTTGCAAACATTTAGGGACAATCGTGAAATCTGAGCAACAAGCCCATTGTGAAAAGACTTCCTCCTAGGACCTCCATTTTAGTAACACCCCTGTTTGCACCATCAGTGGAAACCTGCTGATCCCCTTTTGTTCTCACATTTGCAGTTACTAGGAGTGATGAAAGAGCTCAGCATTATTTTAAAGGCAATGCAACATTTTCTAATGAAAAAAAATACTAATGCTAACTTATGTGTTTGACATTTCCCCTTCTTCAGAAAAGTATACAATACTTGCCTCCAAATTTGGCTTTGGGTATAAATACATGATCTGATGCCATTATATTTATGGTCGCTTAAACATCAAAATAGGTTAGCACGTAGTAAATGATTTCAAAAAACGGTGCCTTGTTCGGTGGATGATATGAACTGCGTCTGCGCTTAATGCTAATAGCAGCAGTCAGGAACCTGAGATATATTGCTCTGGTACTGAACTAATATGTGATCTTTGACAAGTCACTTAATCTTTCATCTCTCTTAACTATAAGGATAGTTTATCTAAATTATAATAGCAGATAATAATACCTTGCTTGGAATAGTGTGGTAAGACTTGATTAATCGTCATGAGTGGAGCACTTTAAGGTCTTTGGATAGAATGTATTACTTAAGTGCATAGCATTAATATTATTCACCCATTAACAATGTTTTCCTGTGTAATGGTCCAATATACTATCAGTTTAGGACACATATGGGGATACTGTTAAGGTGTAATAATAGAATAATAAGCATTTTATTGCTCCTTGCATACATTCATGTTGTACAAACTAGTCTACTTTATAGAATATTCAATATAGTTACTAAATTCCACACTGACTGCTTTATTATGCTAATTGATAATCTAGTGTGCTCCAAAGATTAAAGAAAAATGAAATTAAACTGAAAAATCAAAGGGTAACAACTTTATAATGCCTCTTTAATTTAGCGAAATACAATTAAAGTCACACAGTGATAGAATTGACTGTGAATACTAAGATGACTGTAATTGACAAAGTAAATGTTACAGAGCCAAGCTGAATAAAAGCAAAGGAAAATGCCAGTCGAGTTCAGTGCCATGGGATATCTATGCAGGCTCACAAAAATGAACTATAAGATGTCCATAGATGTCACAGAAGAGAATATTTTGAATGATTATGTCACTAGAAAAGTTTTTTTGAGTCAGATAAAAATGTACACATTTAAAACTAAAACTCAAATTCATTGTTTTCTTCCTTAAAAGGAAAAATATGACGGAAAATTAATTAGACTTTACTAAGCTTACTTGAGTCATTTAGTATCTGTAAACAGGTAGAACTCAATATTGACTGCTTTAATTAAAAACATATGCACATAGCAATGCACAAACATGTACACGCGCATGCACACACACACAAGGCTTAGGAATTATGATTTAAGTCACACCAGGTTAGTAACACCAGTGAGTGTCCTTTATGAAGCCAACACGATTGGGCCTCTTCTCTTAAATAATTCTTCACAAGATTATAGCCTGACTGAAGAAGACAGTACCTTAGATATTGCTGGGGCATGGTAAAGTGATACGAATTGTTAGGTCAACAATTATATAATATGTCAAAAAATACTCATAAAATGTCCTGTCTAGGAATTTAGCAATCCTAAAACTGTATACTTGCTTTTCATATTTTTTTTCACCAAAAATCCTTGAAGGTCAGAGCAACCTTCATGAAGGGTTGACTATTTCTGAAGAACACTATTTTAACTTTTAAATGAATGCAAATACTATATTTTACCTATAACATATGCTTTACACATAAACTTTTTCCCGTGTAGTAAGGTAAAATTGACACACTAAGATGGTATGTATGCTGAACCTACATCTGTCTACAACCCTCAGCCCAACACAAGCAAAGACACAAGTGTATAAATAGAAATTGTGAAAAAGAATAGGATAAGGGGACAGTGAAAAAGAAAATAATTGGGAATAATTCTTAATGTTATTAAGAATATTATTAATAGAACAGCATCCTTGAGGAAAGTTTAAATGAGAGTGGGGAGAAGCAAGTGTAACAAAGCTGATTTAAGATATTTTCCTATAAGTGCAGATATTTACTTTTAATTAGCTTATTTATTATCATACTGTGAGTTTTAAGAACACATATGTCATGTTTTGGCAGAACTGACTGTACCAGCTTTCTCTTTGTGATGGGATTATGTGTGATTTTTTAATAAACTGTCTTTCCTTTTCGAGTTTTACAATGTTTGTACTACTTACATGATTAGAAAAAGAAAAAAGCTATTAACATTTTTGGCAGAATATAGAATGCTATTGCTTCCTGAAACATTGAAAATTGTTCTAAATTTTCCAAATTTTCTCTCATCATTGACAAACTTATACAATATGTAGAACTTAAATGACTAAGGTACAAAAATAATATCTATATTTATGAACACTAGAGATCCAAAAGCAACTTTTGAATAATACATCAATAGCTTTCATGAGAAAAAAAATTTAAAGCAACACTTTGTAACTTCTGAATGTATCAGTTGGAAATCATTTTACTTAAAACTGAAATTCAGGGAGGCTGCTTCCAACTAAAGACAATAAAACATTCTGGATTCTGGACGACACTTTTTTAAAGTAGCTATGTATCTTCTGAACCTGGCTGCCAGAAATAGCATGAAAAGCATTGATAATATAAAATTCCTCCTCCACACATAAACAAATGAAAGTTCATCATGCCTGCCAAGGATATCAAAGGGAAAATGAATTCCTACTCTTCATAATATTTCTAGGAGGGATCATCACTAGCAAGAGAAATAACGTGAAGAGTGGAACAATGACAGTCAACATTTATGTGCCAGTCTCTTTACCTATATTCAGTCAGATCTCTTCAGCGCTTCATCCTCTGCAAACGTTACTCCTATTAACTACAATCACCATTCACTGGAGACCACCCAAACAAAAAAAAACCCATAAACGCTGGATAAATATGCAAACAGTGGATATTACTCTAATTCTTTTCCCAACTCTTTAAATCTCCATAATGTATTTTAAAATATATATTATGAAGATTGGCTAATTAAAGAACTAGTATTTTCTTCTACATGGCATGGTACATTTGGATGAATCAATATTGAAACTGTGGCATGTCTTAGAAATTACTGCCTTGGTTATTAACTAGGAGGTAGCCTAGTTCACTTTGTTACTCAGATTATATGAGATATAAATTTATGGCAATATATTACATATCTGTAATGTCATTAAGTAAAGATTTTAAGCCACGTTTTTGTAAAGATATTCTTCCTCAATCAGAGTAACTCATAAAATCTTTCAACTTCTCCAAAATTCAATTCATTCTCAGTTTAATCTTAGTTATAACACTAAAACTGGTGAGTGAACAGTGTCATATTAGTGGGCAGTGAAATCCATTTTTAAATGCAAGGCTTTGGAATTACTCACTGGACTCTTATTTCTGATTTCACCACTATGACCATGGACAAATTAACTGGCTTCTAAATATCAATTTTCCCAGTAAGATTCTCATAGAAGTGCCACAACAATTAAGTGAGATAATCCATGTAATGCAGTTAACACAATAACTAACATATTGTAGTTATTATTCGAATTCATCTCCAAAATAATGATTTTTCAAGAAAGAACACTGCCATCTTGCAGACTTCAGGGAAATTGCTATTAAAGAGACAGAAATAATAACTGAATTACTGTGACTATAAAAATTAATTCATTTTAACTACTATTTTGCAATTTTTTGAGGTATCTTTCATTTCTAAGTTCACAAAAATAATTAAACGTACTATGCTTCTGAATACATTTAAGATTCTCCTCCACACATCAGATCATCTTCACTTCTTTGATAATGCTAAATTTGTTTTTGCCCTAAATAATAAACCAACCTGAAACTAAGTATTTTATTTTCCACTGTTTTAAAAGCATTGAGAAGTTGAGACATAAAACATATTATCATCAAATAAACAATGCTGATTTGCTTTCCATCCTTACATCATGCACCAGATATGTAATCTTTTTTCAAACACTTTTTTAAATAAAATAAACTGTGGTATCATAGAAAGATACTTGGTTTTTGCCCCAGCTTCCTATCACTGGGCTCCCAAATTCCTTGAAATTTCCTGCGTGATAAGGGCAGTGGAAGCCTCTATTGTTCTAATTAGGATATTCAGATCAAGTCATTAGATAATTTCAGGGTGGGGGTAAGCTAGTAACCAAAAACACTCCGCTTTGATTGGAAGCTTGGAACTCTCTTTTTCACCCTCCCCCTCAACTTCTACAGAGGAGAGGAGCTGAAGGTTGGTAATCACTGTTAGGAGCCGAGAGCCTAGGCCTCCACCAAAATTAAAATGTTGACATCTGGGGCCTCCCTGGTGGTGCAGCAGTTAAACCCTGCGCTGTGGAGCTGTAGGCAGTGGCTAGGTGAGTTCGATGCCAGGCGGGGGAGATTCCCACATGGCATGGCAGACCTCTCCTGCCTCGCCCGCTACTCCCCTCAGCAGTGTGTTTCTGTCGATATGCCTGTGCTGCTCCCCACTCTGTCTCTAGTGAACCCTCTCACCACCCCACACTCTGGCCCGTAGTCCAGCTTGTATGCATAAATAAATAAATCTTAAAAAAAAAAAAAGTTGACATCCACAGTGTGATGGTGTTAGGATGTGAGGCATCCAGGAAGGAATTGGATCAAGAGGACAGGGCCTTCAAGAATGGAAGAAGAGACACAGGAAAACTTGCTTTCTCTCTCTTGTGCTCCACCATGTGAGGACACAAGATGACCCTTACAAACTAGCAAGTAAATTTTCCCCAGACACCAGATCTCCTGACCTTGATCTTAAACTCCGCAGCTTCTAAATCTGTGAGAAACACGTTTGTTGTTTATGCCACCCAATCTCTGGTAATTTATCCTAGCACTTCAAACAGTGGCCAAGGATGTCTTTGGACATGTCTACATGATGAAATCCCTCCATGTAACCTCTGATGCACTTGGATTTAGGGAGCTTCTGGAATGGAGAACACATCTCCATACTGGGAATGTGGCAACATCCAACTCCGCAAGACCGAGGCTGCTGGGCTTGCAATCTTTCCTGACCCCTCTTATGCACCTCTTAATCTGACTGTTCACCTGTTCCTTTATATTCTGGTAATAAATGCAGAATAAATAGTTTCCCAGAAATTTTTTTTAGTCTTTCAGGCGCATATTATTAAACCTAAAAAGGGGGAGGCACTAAGGAACCCCTAACTTTGTAAGCCAAGTCAAACAGAAGTGTGAATAACCTGGGAATCTGATACTTGCAATTTGCGAGATGTGAACCCTTAACTCTGTGGAGGCAGAAGCCCATTCAGGACAGTTAGTATCAGAACTGAAGACAACCAGTTGGTGTCAGAATTGCTTAGTGTCAGGACAAGGTAACCTCTCACTAGACGCTGACTTAACATCTCATATTGTTGGCAGGTAGACTGAAAGGCAACCGAGACCCCCAAACCTGCCTGCTCTAAATGGGTTCTGCCATCTGCCTCATAAAACAAAACATACTGTAGCATAGAAGACAATGAGTGCGCAATAGAGAAAAAAGAAGAGAAATGTAGTTAAGATAGTTTTTACATGAAACACTCAAAGTTATCCATTCCCTGTGGGTAAATGCCCAGCTAATCAGAGCCGAACCAAAGCAGGACCACTGAGGCCCAAAATCTTGGCAGAAGTATAAGGCACCCTCTGGTGGGGACCCATAGGAAAGGGGCAGAAGGGGCCAGGCACGTCTGAAAGGAAAAAAGCAAAATCAAAATCAAATAAAGGCTGTCATTGTTGACCTCCTCATGGATCGCTCACCCACATCTGTTTCAAATGTCTCCTTCCATGCCCCCCAAGTCTCTGGTACAAATCCAAAACCAAGAAGCAACTGCAGCTTCTTCACATGTCTCTCTGCTCCATGTGCCACCTCCAGGTCTCCTGCTTGATCTCTGCTCCCTTCCTTCCTTCTCCCTGTCTTCTCTCCTCTAGCTTCTCCTCCCTGCTAAGCGCCACCCTCCCTTAAGGTGGGGCAGGGAACCTGGAACCTTCCTCCCCCTATTATATAGCCATGTAATTATATTGTTTTAAAAAAGCTATTTCTTTAAAAACTGGTCCTAGGGCCTCCCTTGTGGTGCAAGGGGTTAAGTCTCAGCACTATGAAGTTATCAGTCGCCACTGCAGCACAAGTTTGATCCCTGGCCAGGGACCTTCCCACATGGTGCAGCAGACCTCTCCTGCTCCCCTCAGCAGTGTATTTCAATCTGCCTATTCTGCTCCCCACTCTGTATCTGGTGAATCTTCCCCCCACCCCAAACCTCTGGCCTATACCCCAGTTCTTGTATGCATAAATAAATAAATCTTTAAAAAATAGAGTTCTATATTAAAATAAATAAATAAAAAATAATTTAAAAAATGGCCCTATAACAGAAAACTATTTTTTTCTATTTCCTCCACAAATTGAGTTAATAATGCTTCTTTTGAAATACAATTACAACAACTGGATGCACTATTTTGGAATTTCACTGGGTTTCTAAGAGTTTAGCCAATCCATTCCTTTAAGTGACCTTGATCTCATTCTTCAACATAACATCATATTACATTTCTAGCTGCTGTGTCATTTGCTTAAAACCAATAAAAAACACGTCATTTATAGCTTAATGGATCTTTTCTCAATTTTTTTCTTATGAGAGACTCATGGGATTGATTTTTTAACCTACATGGATGAATTTACAATTATCCATAAGATCTTCCTTTAGTGCATTGGATTGATGTGTAACTTAATTTTAATACCTATTGCATTTGACATATGTAAAAGTACTTACTGCAATTTAATGCCATCTAAAAATATGAAAAATAAATTATATTCTCATTCAGTATTTTAAAAGTCATCAATTTTATTTATTCCTATTTGAAATTGCCTGAATAACTCTTGTGTACTTCAGGGATCTGTAAAAAATGTTCCTCTGATATATTTTTTCAAATATTGAATGAAATAACAAGCCATCTGATTTAACTGTAAGTTCTCCCCAAATAGCACCATTCTATAAACCAGCAGTTCCTGAATATGGATGTCTGAAATTTATAATCGAATAAAGGAAAGAAGATAAGAGAATATAAATTTGTTCTTAATGTGTCCGTATCTATCAACAAACGATGTTATTCTCAGGTCTCATGGTTCTACAACTTAATACTCTATACTGTTAATCTTTATAGATGATATTCTCTGGTATTCATATCTCCATCTTTTTAAAAATGAAGTAATGTATTATTCATTTTCTAATTCCCATAATTATTCCAAAATTATATGCTGTGGTTTTGTAACCAGGCTGAGTCCAAAGTCCGGAAAACGTGGTGCCCCCTGGAGGAGGTTTGCTGATGAAAATGAATAGCCCCAGGAAAAAATGCTAAGTTTGCAGTTTCGGGTAGAGATTCTGATGAGAAATAAAAGGGACTGAAGGAGAAGGGGAATTCAGTTGCCATGATGTAGGAAAAGAAGAAGCAGTTGGCATGATGTAGGAATAGAGGAATCAGTCGCCATGATGTAGAAAAAGAAGAAAGAGTCGCCAGTCTGTAGAAAAAGAAAAAGGAGTGACAGGAAACGTAGCCACCAAGATAGAGAGTTTGGAAATCAGACACCAAAAGGTTTGAGCCACCAGAATGTAGAGATTTGGATTGAGCGTTTTTGGAATCTTCAGTGACTTTGGGGACAGTGACTTTGGAGGCTTTGCAAGTAGCCAAGTGACGGAAACTGTTCCCAGTTTTGTCTTCACTGCAGCAGAAGGAAGAAGGCAGAGGCCCAAAGTGGGTGCCTTCCTAAAATGCATGAGTACAGTCTGTTGGGCTGTCTAGCTGCTGTAGTTGCTGTTTGCAGTGTGTTGGCCTGGTGCTGTGCTGGGGCACCGTGGCAGTTTAGGGAGCATCTCCAGTTGTGTTCTGTGTCGTCCTCATGAGTTGGAACCTGGCCTACAATATGGCTGTTGCACGTCTGCAGAAGCAAGAAGACGCCATTTTGGAAATGTGGCCTATTGTTTGGAAGAGGAGCTCCTCATCAGTAATGGCGGGAAGATGCCTCCTTTGTTACTTTTCTGGGACTTAAAGGACTGGACGTTGCTTTAAGTAAGGTAAACGGCCATATGTTGACTTTAGTAATTCTTTGTTTTTTCCCTGTTTGTTAAATAAATCCCACTGTTACTGTTTCCTAAGCCTGAGTAGTCTTGCAATTGTGCGCACGGGTTCAGAACCAATATAGTAACCAGTAAGCAACTGGGGCATTGCCTTTGGCCAATTTTGAAGCCCCATTTGCCCGGTATCAGTTTTGAGAAGACATCTACAAATTATTTTCAAAATCTTACAGATTTAAGGTTCAAGGAATTGTTCAGAATTTCAATGCAAAGCAGATACATCATAAAATGTGTATTACCTATAATTAAAATTAGAATTATTGGAAAGTTCTTGGGTAATATTCAGAATGCCTGGTTTCTGGTTTATGTGTCATGCTTTATTTATTTTTAGATATCTATATCTAACTCAGTGTCTAATATGTAGTACATGTTTATCAAATTTTTGCTTACTATGTAGAAACTAATTTATCTGAACTTGGAGATAACTCATTGAATAACATAAATACATGGTTACTATTGCTTCCTATTTATCCAGTTTTAATACCTCTGCCATATTTAGTTTGCTTTAGCAGTGAAGATAATTCTTTTTAATTTAAAGTCAAAAAATATGTTGTTAATGAATATAATTTAACTGCTTTCTCTATCCCATCTGTTGTACAGTGTTGCATCTTTTTTCTGTTTTATAGGAAAGTATGCCCAATGATTGAGCTGGGAATAACCTAAGTTTTGAATTAAAAAAATAGTAGATAAATTAAATCCAAATACTTCATGAAAAAATAATTAGATTGTGATTGTGTAATACACCTACATGGCTTTCTAGCAGCTCTTGGACTAATTTCTGGGAAGATTCCCCAAACATATATAATTAAATTTATTTTTTTCTTCTACTAATCTGTCTGGTTAATTTGATTGTTCCATCACCTAGAAGAACCCAAAGGGATTGTGGGGTGAGACAAATAGAATTATTCTGGAACTGATGGAGGAAAAGAATAGAAAAAGAATAGAAAAGTTGTAAAAGAACTTTTCTATTGTAAAAGAATAGAAAAGTTGTAAAAATAAGTTGTAAAAAACAAGACCAGAAACTTGACTCCCGCAATACCGGGAGCTGGAGGTGGGGTAGAAGTGACTAATATAGTTGTTAAACCAGCTATAAAAAGTAAAAATCCTGAGGTGCCAATGTGCAGACCCAAGCTTGTATCAGAGCGCTGTTAGAGTATCATGGGGTACAGACCAGAGGTGAGAAATGGAGACTGAGGACCATAGTAGAAACTTGTTCTTTTCAAGTTCTAAATAGTTATTCAAAATCAACAAAAACAAACCACTCCACAAGTAATGAGCCCCTCCTAAACAGAAGAAGACTATATCAGTGCCATTTCTGCACTGGCAAGGGGCTGCATTTCTTCTGCCACCTGTGATTAGGCAGGTGCTTCTTTTAACCAATCTTTTCCTTTTGGAGAGCAAGAACAGTGGCCTTTCCACCCATCTGTGTCTATGCAGCAGTTCCTGGCCGCCAGCTCTCTCCCTGTGAGGCAGCAGCCCTCCTACCTGCCTGTGACCTGTGACCTCTGACCTTGGGGTGCTTCTCTTCACTGACCCCCTGATCAAGGCAGCTCTCCCCACAAGGCTGCCCACCTGTAACTATGCAGGCCTCTCTCTTTGCAAACTTGCCCCTTTCGGTGCCGCCCATTCTGCCCACTTGTGTCTATGCCAGTGTCCTTTATTTTTTCTCTCCCTTTTATAATATACCTGTCCTTTTGGATACAACTAACATCTCTGTGTCATGGAGAAACTCGCCTAGGAAACTCACTGGTGTGACTGAAAGGGGAGCTCTGGTGAAAGTTTTCCCAGAGTGAACTAGGATCCCACTCTCCAAACCCAACAACTCCAAAAAGGACTTCAAAACCATCCCAGAGGTAACAAATTTGTGTGTGTGTGTGTGTGTGTGTGTGTGTGTATGTGTGTATGTGTGTATTCAATAGGACAATGGGCTGAAAACAAGAATGATGATTCACCAAATCAAGTTTTCACACAGATTTGAAAGACAAAACCTATCTATTTAATTTTAGTTACTTATTAAAGACCAGGTAAGACAAATAAAGGGACCCTGCTATCAAGAAGGAGACATAGAGCATTATTCTAACAGTTAAGGAAAGTTTATTCGGTTTCACATACTTTGCATTCATTTATTAATGGCCAAGCATTTTAACCTCAGCTGCACGTAGTCACGGATTTATCCTATTCACCCCCATACCACATCCTACAAGAGTTCTTGACTCAGTATACCCTCAATAAATGTTTCTCCTGATTAACACTCCAAAATAAGAATCATGGTAACAATTTCAAAAATTAAAAAACAGATGCTAAAAAAGTTTAATAACTTGGTAAGAGTAGATAGCTAATAAGTATCATATTTAGGAATCCAAGGCTAAAAACACTTGGATAAAAGTTCCTATTTCAGTAACACATTTGCCTTTTAAATATCATTCTCATATAAACACTTTGAAATTGATATGTGGGAAAAGCAGGTGTGGTCTTCATTTAGTATGGGTGAATTTGTACAGCTGAAATAGGGAAAAACATTTACTGTCATTCAATCCACCTAAAATGCCAATGCCCTTAAAAATAGGGCTATTAGTAATGCAAATATGAGGTCCCAGAATTGAGAAAAGCCTGTTTAACCAAACAATGGCTCTCCTGAGGCAAGCCTGCCTCCAGAACTCTTTTTGGTTTGGCTGCTCTCCATTTTCATATAAAAGGCTAGGCCAGCCCCTGAGGAGCTAAACATCTACAACTTTTGACAAAGGTTCTGCAGGAAGAAACACTACTGTGTATTCAAACTCTCCAGGTTTTCATACTTTAATCACTAAATATTAAGTCATATTTGAGCAACTAAATGCACTTTAAATGTGGCCTGAATTAGGTCTAGTAGATTCAGTCGTATCATTTCTTTTATTTGGAAATGCATAGAGCAATATATATTACTGGGGTAGAATCAACCCTTTAAATGAACAGGATGAAAAGTATATTTTCTTGAAATGAAAGTTTTCCAGGGCTCAAAGACATTTGGTCAGCAATTTTGGAAATCTATTGGAAACCAGTTAAATTTATGCTCTATGAAAATCTCATATTATAAAATGAGTTATAAATTAAACCAAAAATATCAATCACATGTTGTCATCTCCCTTTCTCTTTTTCTTTCATTTCTTTGTTTTATTAATATCCTCTTGTTTTTAATGGCAAACGGAATATTTATATAATACATCTTTCTATGAGAAATATTGATTTTTCGAGAAGGAAAAATCAAGTTAAATAAATGATACATGCAATAGCATTTTTCTTGTTTACAATGTTAAATCAGAGAGATACATTGTTTCTCATATTGATTTAAATGGGAATGAAAAATGTCAGAGTTTTCATGTTTGCCCATGACTCTTATTTCCAGAATCCAAGAGCAATCAAACCTAAAAAAATAAAACTCAGTGAAAAATACATATAAACTTACTTAGGATTATAATTAATTTCATAGCATACAATTTAACTGCTTATAAAATGATGAAATACATTATTGCTGATTCATTTTACTTTGCTTCTTAGTGATGGAAATTATAAATGTATCAACAGTCTAGCCTTGGAGGTGGAAACTTTTCCTTTAAAAGGCCAGATAATAAATATTTTAGGCTTTTTGGTCATATGTGAAATTTGTGGTATATGCTTTTCCTTTTTTTTTTTTTTTAAGAATAGCTTTTAAAACATTATTAGTTCCTGGGTTAAACTTATGACTTAATAATTTCTAAAATTGGCTCTATGACCTAATCTATATAAATTAGTGGCCTGTAGTTTTCCTGCTACTGCAATACTGTTCTAGTTTTGTTCTCCACAAGTCAAAGTTCTAAACCATTTGCTGAAACTCTAAATTGTGTTGTGTTGGGGAGGAAAAGTTTTCTAAGAGTTGTGAAATAATTTTCCCAGTTCATTTTTTCTTTACCAGTTGCATGCGCAATGGCTTTAACATTCACAATTATTGACAACTTCAGGGCTTGCTGTGTGCCAGAAAAGGGTTTTGGGGTTCCTCAACAATTTACAACAAATTAAGAACAAACTCTAAGTTGTTTGAAGACTCAATTCTAAGGACATAGCAGATGAACGGCCCAGCTTTGTAGACAGCTCTCTGTGTGTGAATATACAAAGTTCCACTAGTCTCACTGTCCTTGCATTTATCAAATGGTCATTAAGTGTTTGTGTATCTCAGATACCATGCCTTTGTGGCCCTTGAAGAAGATAAGGGGAGATAGACATGAACATGTGTGCAATGGAGAAAATGAGTAATTTGATGGCAGGTAACAATGGCTAGGGCAAGGGTCAATACTGTTTAGAAGTATATTTATTAAGGTAACAATGTAAATTATACATGTTTTAGGTATACAGGTGCACCAATACAAATGTATGCTATTATACTATCAGTAATCTCCCACCAAAGCATCAGTAATCCTACGTCCTAGTCCATTGTGTATCCTCCCTCCTTAGTTTCCACCCCCTCCTGTTCTGGTAGCCTCAGTTTCTCATTCATACATCAAGTTTGCTTGATTTGATTTTGTCTGTTCTTTTGCTTTGCTTTGTTTCTTTACACTTTACATATGAGTGAAATCATCTGATATTTGTTTTTCCCCTTCTGAATTATTTCACTTAACATAATCCCATATAGTTCTATCCTTGTTGTTGCAAATAGCAAGAGTTCATGATTTTTTATATTCAAGTGGTATTCTGCTTTGTATATGTACCACATTTTCTTAATCTACCATGTGGCATTGGGTACTTATAACTTGGTCATTGTGAATACTGCTACAATGAGCATAGTTGTGCATATAGCCCTTCAAGTTAGTGTTTTCATATTCTTCAGATAGAAACCTAAGAGTGGGAGAGCCAGATCATACGATAGATCCTTTTAAAAATATTTCAGAAACCTACATACTATTTTCCATAAGGACCGGATTAAACTCGAATGAGGCTTTTCTTTCTCCACAACTTCACCAATATTTGCTGTTTCTGGTCCTTTTGACTTGGGGCATTCTCAAGGGTATGAGATAGCACTTCATTGTGGTTTTAATTTGCATTTCCCCAGTAAGGTGATGATGAACATTCCTTCATGTACCTGCTGACCATCTATATGTCTTCTTTGGAGAAGTGTCCTGCCTATTGCTTGACTGAGTTGTTTGTTTTCTTGTTTAATTGAATGAGTTCTTTGTAGATCATGGATACTTGTCCCCAGTCATATATATAATGTGCAATTTTTTTTTTCCATTGAGAAGGGTGTCTTTTCATTTTAGTGATAAGTTTCTTTCATTGTGCAGAAGCTTCTTAAAACTGTTGTTTCCTTTGTCTTTGTAGTTGATCCCCTAAGATATAACCAAAGCACATGTTGCACAGGAAGTTAGCCGTGTGTGTGTGTGTGTGTGTGTGTGTGTGTGTGTGGTGGTGGTTTTAGGTCTTATATAAAAATCTTTAATCAATTTTTAATTAATTTTTGTGTATGGTGTAAGATAGTGATTTAGTTTCATTCCTTTGCATGTTGCTGTCCTTTTTCCTGACATCATCACTGAATAGACAATATATATTCTTGACTCCTTGTTCACAAATTCATTGTCTATAAAAGCATGGATCTATTTCTGAGTTTGTTTATCTATTCCATTGATCTCTGTGTCTATTTTTCATTCAATCCACACTGTTTTGTTTACTCTAGCCTTGTGATATAGTTCTAACTGTGGTAGCATGAATCTTTTGTGAGAACGTTTTTGGATATTTATGATCTATTGTGCTTTCATACAAATTTCAGTAATGGTTGTGCTATTTCCTTTAAGAAAACTGTTGAAATTTTGGTAGGGATTGCATTAAATCTGTATATTGCTTTGGGAAAGATGGGTAACAATGTTGATTTTTCAAACCATGAGCATGGAATAATTTTCTATTTCTATTCTTTGTGTCTCCTTTTATTTTCTATAACAATGATATAATTTTTGCTGTACAGGTCTTTTACCTACTTTGTTAAATTTATTCTCAGATGCTTGATTCTTTTTAATGCAATTACAAATAGTACTATTTTCTAAATTTATTTCTGCACTAATTTTTTTGTTTGCAGTAAGAAGAAAACATACTTCTGACTGTTGATTCTGTAGCTCCTGCCACTTGATTTGTTGTTTCTATTCTTTTTTCAGATGTGTTATTAGGATTTTCTTTGTATATTTTCATGACTTCGGCAGAGATAATAGCTTTATTTCTTTTCCAATTTGTATTCTCTTAATTCCATTTTCTTGCCTAATGCCTCTGGCTAGAACTTCCAATATTATGTTGAATAGTAGTGGAAAAAACAGGTCAATTTAAAAAAAACAGGTCAATTTAAAAAAAACAGGTCAATTTAAAAAAAAATAAATTTATAGATTGGTTTTTAAAGTCAATTTCCTACAAATAAACTCAATTCAAGTCAACAATATTCACTCAAATTGAGGTTCCACGTGTGAAAACAACTGATTTTTTTTTTCTCTCTGAATTTATCCATTCATGGCTTTCATTCTGTGATGCTAAATATAAATAGAGAGTCAGGGAAGAGTGTTAATTTGCTTATAACTCTAAATATAAGAAGATAGCAATTTCTAATGCAAAATTTAAAAAGAAGAAATAGCAACTGCCATGGAACTTTACTAACTCTAATAATCAAATAATCTTCCTAACTTTCATAGGAAGATATTGATCATTTACCCTGGATGTTTACAAAAATGGAAGAGCCAATGGACAATGCTATTGAAAAAAGTTCCCAAATTTTGCCAAGAGTATTATATGCATTAATCAATGTTTATGGGTATTAAGAATAAATAAAATAGTCCTTCAAAATAAATACAGTGCATTTGATATCTGCAATTTCACTTATTATGCTTTTCAAATTCTTGCTAATCCACAAATATAATAACCTATGGTAGACCTCCTCATTGTTATTGCAAATTAACAAACTTCCATGGCATTATATTTCATTTTGTTACCATTAACTACATTCAGATCATGCTACTTATTAAATCTGGCATTTATTCTAAACTGATTTATTTTGCATCTCATGTTGTAACTGGGTTGAGTCCAAAGTCCGGTAAAGGTAGTGCCCCCTGCAGGATGTTTGCTGATGAGAATGAATAGCCCCAGGGAAATTGCTAAGTTTGCAGTTTGGGGTAGAGTTTCTGATAAGAAATAAAAGGGACTGAAGGAGAAGGGGAATTCAGTCCCCATGATGTAGGAATGGAAGAGGGGGTTGCCATGCTGAAGGAATAGAGAAGCAATCACCATGATGTAGGAAAAGAAGCACTAGAAAATGTAGCCGCGAAGATTAAGAGTTTGAAAATCAGACGTCGGAAGTTTTGAGATGCCAGGATATAGAATTTCGGATTGAGCATTTTTGGAATCTTTAGTGACTTTGGGGCCAGCGACTTTGGAGGCTTTGCAAGTAGCCGAGCAACGGAAACTGCTCCCAGTTTTGTATTCACTGCAGCGGAAGGAAGAAGGCAGAGGCCTGAAGCAAGCACCTTCCTAAAATGCATGAGTGCAGTCTGTTGGGCTGTCTGGCTGCTGTAGTTGCTGTTTGCAGTGTTGTTGGCCTGGTGCTGTTCTGGGGCACCATGGCATCTCCAGTTGTGTTTTGTGTCATCCTTGTGAGTTGGAACCTGGCCTACACTCTGGCTGTTGCGCCTCTACAGAAGAAGGAAGATACCATTTTGGAAACATGACCTATTGTTTGGAAGAAGAACTCCACATCAACAGTGGAGGGAAAATACCACCTTTGTTACTTTTCTGGGACTTAAAGGACTGGACATTGCTTTAAGTAAGGTAAACAGCTATATGTTGATTTTAGTAATTCTTTGCTTTTTCCTGTTTGTTAAATAAATTCCATTGTTATTGTTTAATAAGCCTGAGCAGTCTTACAATTGTGCACGTGGGTGTAGAACCAAGATAGTGACCGGTAAGCATTGGGGCACTGCCTTTGGCCAAGTTTGAAGCCCCATTTGCTGGGTATCAATGTCACTATTTTAAATTCATTTTAAATATAATCTTAATTAATCAAAATAACAAGGTATAGCACACAGTTTTTCTTCAATTAATGCTACCTTGAGGACTTTATTGAATTCTGGAGGTACTAATTTATATCTAAAGGAAGTTTTTATAAACCTTGAAAGGGAAGAGGTTGGACAATAGCCACTAAGATCAGATTTTAAAATGTGGCCTTTTAAAAGGCAGAGTAGCCAGAGAAATGTGGCCAGAGAAAGCAAAAGGATTAAAATAGTTTGGCAATAAGGAGCCAAAGACTGAAGCAAGCCAGATCTTCTGAAATATATTTAACTGTAGAAGAAAAGAGATATTAGTTCTATTATTCACAAAATTTAGATTAGGGTTATAAAAAACCATTTAATAGAAAATAGAATAGAAGGGTAAACTGCAGGGGAAATCTGCTTATCTGAAAGAAATTGTAAAATATATCCATGTAGGACATTCTTATATATGAGAATTGAATACAATTCAATTCCTGAATTTTATTTTAGTGTATCACAGAGGTCTTCTCTTTTGTTTCCATGAGGAGGAATTTCCTAGACTGTCTTTGCCCTCACTCATTTCTATGACTGGTAAAAGTGGGTATAGAAATTGAATCTGCTCAGCTAGTGCCCGTCAGGTTTGTTTTCTTTCTTTTCTCTCATTTCTTTACTTTTTGGCAGCCTATCCTAAGAAATGGTCCCTCTCCTCTCCTTTCCTTTGTTGAAGATCACAAAGGAGACAAAACCCACATGGGGGATCTTTCCTGTTGCAGTGCTGTTGGTGATTAGGTGGGTAAATCAGTCTTATTCGGGCATGAAATAGTTATCAAATTCTGCAACCAGTTCTTTATCCATCAGTTTGTCTACTGTGTTTCATTTGGTTCTGAATTGGGAAAAGATCTATCACTTATTTTTCCCAGCAAATCCTAGAAATAGAGGATGCTCCACTAGATTCACTATCAAGAATCTTAGGTCCAAATCTGATTTAACCCGACCTCTCACCCATGAAAGGAGTGACTGGACTTCTCCACATTTTATTTTGTCATAATGGTGACTTTTGTACTGGATTATTCCTAAGGTTTTTCTAATTATTGGTTCATAAAAGTGACCTTAAACGATGTTCCCATCCAGGAACACTTTATAAAATGAAAAGACATTTTTTTTTTTTTATTTTATTTTTTTTTTTTTTATTTATACATACAAGCTGGGGTACAGGCCAGAGGTGCGGGGCGGCGAAAGGGTTCACCAGAGACAGAGCGGGGAGCAGAACAGGCAGATCAGAAATACACTGCTGAGGGGAGCAGTGGGCAAGGCAGGAGAGGTCTGCCGCACCATGTGGGATTCTCCCTGGCTGGGTGTCGAACTCGCGTAGCAGCTGCCGACAGCTCCACAGCGCAGCGCTCAACCGCTGCGCCACCGGGGAGGCCCTGAAAAGACATTTTATATGAATAAAATATATCTGTCATTAACTGGCTACTCTGCACTAGCTACTCTGCCAATCTTTATATATATATATTCACTAGTCCACTTTTAATATTTACACCAATCCTGTGAGATATCTGTCTTAACTCCTTTCTACCAATAAAGAATCCAAGTTTTAGGGATCAAGCATCAATTCCAAAGTTACATAAATTTTAAAAAAATATGGGGTTCATCTAGGTCAATGGGTCTTTAAAAGTTATATGGTCACTTAACAAGTAGCAATACATCAAAAATTCATAGTACATCTTTAATATGCAAGTTGAATGAATTGAAATATTCTGATACTAGTTGAATTATGTGTCTTCCAAGTCCCATCGTCATTTTTCTTCTACATATTTATTTGTATACACACACACAAATCCATTTGGCTACAGTATATGTTAATATTTATATTGATATATAATGTATATTGTGAATAATACATGTATACTCATACATTTTTTCTTTTTACTTGTACATATCCTTAACATTTTCTTTAATCAACACTTAAAACTTTAAAGTATATGTCATGACTTACTTCACAGATCAAAAACACTGGATAACTGCTGGATCTCATAGTTTGTTTCAGTTATTTTAAAGGGCTCACAATTTAGATTTAGATCACAGAACAAATGCTGATAGAAACATTACTAATACTGTATCATTATATTAATTTATCTTCCTAGAGTATTGAATTTCTTCTCTTTTTAAAGACCTGGGATCCTCAAAATGAGTGAATCTAGTAACACCGAAGAGGCTGTTAACCCACTTCTTAATAACTAATAATTTTTTCACTCATAATTTTTAGGTTTTGAATGGAGAACTAATTTTTGTGCACTTCAACATCAATGAAAATATCCCCTTACGAATTTTAATATTTCCTAAAGCAGTAAAATATAGTGCTTGGATAATGGCAAGTTTTACATCCTAACAAAAGCTGACTTAGTTTTGATTTCTTCTTATGTCAAACCACTTTGGACTCAAAGGTAATGTGATCTGGAATTAAAATTCCTGAAACAAGAAAACATACCATAAAAAGTATCAGGCTTCCAAAAGTCATTATAAACTTAAAGGCAACACATTTGCATTATCCTGTAGAAAGAACAAACATCAAAACATTTCAACACTGTGTAAAGCAAGCTGACAGAATGGAATTTGACCTCCAGGACTCCCTCCTCAATTCTGACATCTACTACTCATGGCCCGCAGGTCAGATAGGGACCTCTTCTGATGTCAGTGTCCTCCTCATTGCCCACCCCACAAGGTCACTGTGAGACAGCCGCCTACAACATGCAGAGAGCTCAACACATCATCGTTATTATGTTAATGAAAATGCAATATTCTATTCATATATTTCCAACAAATGCTAATAAAATTTCATATCATCATCAGATGAAAAGAGATAATTTGTGGCTTGATTGTTCAAAAATGACCTTTCCCATAAGGAAGCAAGAACACATTTATAATTTTCCCTTCTTCCTAAGTGTTACATAGCTCTTCCTGTTTGATGTTATAATAGAATCACTCCTTAAAAATATTAAAAATAAGAACAATACTATTATTGCATAAGTTTAAAGAATCAAACTTGGAAAGTATGATAGGTGTGAAAATACTACAAATATAACTGTTTGCTACATTATATTGAATATCTCTAATGTTTCTGTGCTTAGTAAATATTTTCAGAGTAATATTTTTATGTATTTTCTAAAACGTGTTAAGTAGACCACGCTGTTGAAACAATGATTATGTTTTCATAAACCTATATAAATTTATCCATGCATGAGGTATCCCTGACGAACTAGTATGGAAGATTTTGGACTTCCATAGTAATAATGAGGACAGACATGTAGATATATGTCAATCACATGCCCAAACACCAAGAGAAAACATAATTGATATATAACCATCATTTATCTGATTTAAAAAATATCAAAGTTTTAATAAAGAGACTTATAGACTAATAATAGAAAGTATTATTGAATTACTACACCCTATTTCCCAACACATAGATTGTCTGTGTACCAGAGAATATTACCTATCTGGGATGCTAAGTCTATTTTAAAATATGCTAAAGACCACACCTACCAGTCATATTTAATAACTTTAACAAAGTAAGTATACAGTATGTAATTCTCCCTGTAATTTTATGATCTCAAAAAACCATAAAGATAATGGTCCAAAACACAGAAACATTCCAGAAAAATACACCTTTGTGCAACATCTGCACATAAAAATCATTTAAATGTCTTTTGAAAAAGAGCAATTGTCATATAACGATTAGCACTATATTTTGGTGGTCTATTTCAGTTTTGTTTTAACTTGTTTGCTTTCTCCACTTCCCTCTAACCCTGTCTTCCAATTGTCTCTCCCCAAAATATATACCTACCATATTCTGAAACATGACACCTTATGATGGAACAGAGATATTTATGATTCTAAACACACAAGCCATGTGTCTTCAGTTTTATTTTTCCTTTTGGCATTTATAAAATAGTATCTTTTTCTGTTATTTGCACAAATTTGTGGATGAGTTCATCTCAGTTACCAAGTAGATTGTTTGGGATGAATAGTCTCTTGGCCATTCTGTCTTCCTCAAAGATTAGGTTAATATGTGCGGTAATATTTGGTATGCCTCCCACTGTGCATCAACTATCAGAGTGAGAGTGAAAAATTTATAGGATTGGTTGAAAATCAAATGTACTTGGAAGTGACTGTAGTCTTTGAAGTCATCCCCTCCCCTGTGACACCTGCCAAAAAGGAACACACGGGTAACCTAATGAGAGCAAGTGATGGTGCTAAGTCCATGTTACCCTAAATCTGCAACATTTACTTTGTGTGGGTACAGGGAACGTTTTCAAAAATGATCAGAGATGAAACATTTTGCAGAAGCTCTTAATGCTAGAGACAAATCTATGTGGTCAAACAGGGATGTCACTGCCGGCTCTGCTATCACCACTTGCTTGGCAGATATGTTACCATGTGAAGTCTGTATTTCAGTTTCATCCCTTAAACCAGAAACACTCATTCTTATTTCAAAACGTTGTTGGAAAGATTGAGCCTCATATAGGTGAAGATCTATTACATCAAACCTTTGGTACCATTGTTTTTCCATAACTGTTAAGGTCATTAATTCTTCTTCATCATTATTTAAATTAAACCACATAGAAATTCCCTGTATAGGTGCTCTGACCAGAGTTTCAGGTAAATTTTCAGTTGACTAGATGTTATATTTTCTCAACTTTACCATCTTGGTCTATAGAATCAAATTGATTGTGGGCTTGCCAAATGTGACATGGAATGTTGGAAATAGTAATTGAGCAATTGCTGTACATAGTTTTTCATTTCAAGTTGAAAGCTAAAGGTGTTTGTATTTTTTGAAACTGAAGCATAAAAAGATAGAATTGCATACAATCAACATTGTCACTTTGTCCGCTGGACACTAGACTTCAATGTTTAGCATCAGTAACATAAAACCTAAAATTGGTACCCTCCATCACTTGTGTGAGTAATTTACCTAAGATAAGAGATGCTGCAGTAGCATGAAGAGACTTTTCACCCCCAACAGACTAGAAATACCTTGATAACACTTGTCATAAACATATTTCATCCTGAACTCATCTTGTTTCTGCAGTGCAGTTCTGAACACAGTGGTTGAAAGGCTTTATAAGTTAAAACACTCCCTTCTGTGAAAAAGATGGCACCACTTTTAGGTAACCCTGTCCCCACAACTGAAGATGAATCAAGTTGACCTTCTGTCTGGGCAAAGTTTCTCTCTTAAACTTTCTCAATTCAGTAACCACTTTTCCTTCCTAACTGTAAGCTTTTCACTCTAGCACGTAACATAAGCTGTCTGCAGTACAGGAATCTGTGAGAATTCAGTCATGAGTTAAGTGTCACCCAACAAAAACTGAAGGTTCTCATAGGACGTATGATGTTGGAGGGGTTGTAATGGGCATGTTAACTATCCCTTCTCCTGGTCTCCAGGCGCTATCCTCACTATCAAGTTTAATCATTAGAAAGTGAATACCTTGGCCATTTCCTCTTATGCCCTGCAGAAAGATCTTCATGAGTACAATTTAATGTTATATTCTCAGTTTGTAAAGTGAATCAATACCAGAACTGTCCATTGGAACAGTATTTTTGTTTCTTGCAGACATTGTCTATTATGTTATTGAGCACTTCTTATACAAAGAACCACATGATAAATCTCTTCTAAAATTTGGTTCCCGGAAAAAGTGTGTTTCTACAGATGAAAGTGTTTGTTTTTTCTGGCAGACAAAAAAAAAAAAAAAAAAAAAGAAAGAAAAAAGGAAACATGTGACCAATGTATTTATCTCCTTGATTTTCCTGGTAGAAAATGTGGAGCCATTTTCAATGTCCAACTAGAGCAACTCACTTATATCAAGGTCCTGTTGACATTTACTTGTTCTTCTTGTTCATTTTGTAAAATTTCTGATCGTCTCATATTTTCATTTCTATTTTTTGTATTTAAATTATTTTATGTTAAAGAATAAATTATAAAGAGTACAGAGAAAAAAAAGATAAGGTAATTTAAAACATCATCTCCCAGTGTTAGGGATTTCTTAGCCCAGTATTTTGTAAATTTTCTTTTAATAAAAGTTACAGTAACAGGATTTTCTGGTTAGTTCTAGCGTGCAGGTATTAGAAACCCAGAAAATCTTTTTTATTCAAAATTACCCCTTTCAGCTCTTATCAACACATTAGGGAAATCATGTCATTGTCAGCTGCTGCTGTCAATCACCTGTCAGTTACCAAGATGATGGTAAATAGTGCAGTCATGTCACATCTGGACCTCTTTTAACCTCTTTATATCTGTAGCCCAGATCACGCTGTCTTTAAAATATAGGTTATACTTCTCTGAAAATGTCTGCAAGAGGATTTTGCGCAACAATCCATGAATAGTGTCCAAAACTAGACTTTTGCAATACACGGATATGGAACAATACTGTTTTACAGATTGTTAACCTAAATAAATGTCCTTTTTAGTAAGAGAACATGAAATTTAGTGGATAAAGTATCATAAAATGTGAAAAAGTATACTGAAATTTATATGTATAAATTACAGGAGAATCTGTTTATCTTCTCTACAAAATCATGACACTGTTATTATCATTAGTAATTCGGCTGCTGGATATGGAATTTCTTTAGTTCTCAAGTCCCTAAAATATAACAAATATTTACAAAGGTTATGATTTCTCAGCTGAGTCACTAGAAGTATTTTATTGTTCAAGTCTGTTCCATAAACATTTTCAAATAATTTGCCTGAATTTAACCACAATTACAGATTGCAAAATTGAAAGATTGTAAAAACACATTTAGAGAGGTGTTTACCTTCACCAACTCCTCTTCTTTATAGGACACAGAGCTGTAACGAGGGTGTGGGACATCCGCCTAACACACAAACACACATGTGTTTTTGGAGAGGGATTCCTTCCTCTGCTCACAGTGTCTCTCTTACAAACTTGGATGTGAGCACTGTGGGGAATCAGAATATGAATTATAAACAAAGAACTTCACAGAGTTTCTGAGATTCTTTGTGAGGCAAAGGTGAAATATTTGCCTGCTTCTTCCAATTGTTCAACAGAATTTTACAAAGAAGCAGTTTTTATAAACAGCTTTGAAATGAATACATGTACCATATAATATACACATGTACCTAGAGGAGTTCGGAGTTCTATAATTTTTAAATAAGATATTTCCATGATAGTGTTTGCCCTTAAAGCAGCTTCAGTATTTTCTTTTCACCTCCAGAAATATCAGGCACATTTTGCATAGATCGATGAAGGGCTGTCCCCTAATAATAGGTTATTATTCCCACTCACAGAATGAAGAATGATAGTTAGTCTCAGATTCTCATTAATGGAAAATTAGTGCACATCTGTAAAGGTAGTATTTAACATATATTATAATTTCCTTCCTATTTGAAAGTCATTTCAATGCAAACAAAGAGTAAGTGACATGGACGAAGGTGTTTTTTTTTTTAATAACATTTTCCTCTATCCAAAATGATCCTCAAAGATGCTCAGAGTTGTGGGGTACTCATTAGACTCCACCAAAATATTTGATTAAATGGTAAATGAGTTATTATTCATGCTCCGGTTACTAAACAATTAACACCACGCCCAAAATTGCTTTTTAAGAAATTAGGTTGCAATAAGCCCATCTAGCATCACTTTATGAAAATAAAACTTTGTATTAAGGAACATTAGACATATGTGCTCTAGGAACTTCATATTAGTAATATTTTATCATGAATATAATAACATTTGATTTTATTTTTTAACTTTGCTCATTTTTAATGATAATAGAATAAAAAACTTTTCATTTTTTTTAAAGATTTGTTTATTTATGCTTACAAGCTGGGCCAGAGGTGTAGAGGAGGTGAGAGGATTCACCATAGACAGAGCGGGGAGCAGAACAGGTAGATCGACAGAAATACACAGCTGAGGGGAACAGCGTGCAAGGCAGGAGAGGTCTGCCGTGCCATGTGGGTAGCTCCCTGACAGGGAATGGAACTCGTGCTGCAGTGGCTGCATGTACCTTCATAGTGCTGAGACTTAACCTGTTGCGCCACGAGGGAGGCCCTGTTTTCATTTTTTAACACTATAGTACGTGATCTACTGGAACACCTGGACAGCTTATATCCTTTTAAAGAAGTGTAGACCATTTTTCATTTTAGAGCATTTCCTACATATCACACAGTAATACATCTCTGTCTCATTTCATTCTGGGAAGCAAAAATTAAATCATGTACATGTTCCTTTTACATGTTGGAGATCAAGTTTCCAGTACTCACCTTCTCATTTTCCCCCTCCATGGTGACACTAGGATAATCACAAAAATGGCAAATACTGATTTTTCTCTAATCGTCCACTGACTGAGCAGTTTAGATGAAATAATTCTTAAATTCAATGAGGTGTTTCTCTTTTCCAGCACTTTTTCACATAGATCCTGCCCAGAAGGAGTTGGTGGCCATTTTCTAAGTTTTAGAAACTCGCATCCTTACTCATGGGCAGAGAGTATGAATCTACTTGGGCAGCTTCTGAAGTGTAAGGAGAGCTGTAAACAAATCAAAAGTCCATCATTTCTGCAAATTTGATAGAATTTATGATGGGAAACAGGGAGCTATTCCGAAT
Source organism: Scalopus aquaticus (assembly GCA_004024925.1). Lineage (NCBI taxonomy): Eukaryota > Metazoa > Chordata > Mammalia > Eulipotyphla > Talpidae > Scalopus > Scalopus aquaticus. The sequence continues at coordinate 181,791 of PVIJ01001134.1, read as the reverse complement.
CAATGTTTAATGGTTTATAATTAGAAATATAAAAATAAATTTTCTTTCTAGAAATATAGGCCAGAAAATATAATTATCAAGTAGACCTCTGAAAGAGCATTTCCCTTAGACAGTAAAAATTGACTATCAATTAGAAGGGACAAAACATTATAAAAAATGTTATAGAAATTGGAGACCATAGAAGTCTCTGCTGACGGTTAACAGTTAATGAGATATTCATCCTGGACTTGGCATTATTAACAGGCAGATTGAGGGGGTCCCTGGGATCCCCAAACTTGTATACTTTAAAGGGGTCTGGCCACATGTGAGCACAAAGACAAGCATACTAGGTGTTCAAACCAAGCTCCCAGCAGCAGCCCTCCCTGCAGTCCCATGTCTCAGTACAGATGCAGGGCCCCCCAAATTGTCAAACCCAACTCTGCTGAGGGGCGCCTGGTGGTACGGTTTTCTGCTTTCCTCACTGAGGCCGGCTCCGGCTGTGTTCCTTAGAGGCCTCTGGCCAACGATCCTGTTCTGACCTGAGCACAGGCTGGTCTAGGTAGGGGCTAGGCTTTTCCCCTTTGTATCTGGCTCCAGCATAATATTTTCCTACTTTCTAGTGCTTTCTGAGTAAAGTTAGAGACAAATGCATGTCTATTATCACTCTGGATAGAGTTTGACAGTCTAAAGGGAGGATTTTCTTTGACGGTTGTTTTGCAACCTCTGAAGCCTTCTCTCTCTGGGTGGGGAATGCATCCATTTAGCCCCCCAATTCGTATATACCTATACTCGCCAGTGGTTCTGGGCATTTGTGTAAAGTCCACTTTCCAGTCCTCAAAGTGACACTTTCCCTGATATTTAACCTCAGTGTCTTTGGGTACAAGTCAGTTTTGAGGTGATTCTTGGCACAAATCTGACAATGTTGGGTGATTTGTTGTGCTTCTATGCAACTAAGAACTCTGAATATGAGTGTACAGAATCCAGCAAAGCATCTCTCCCACAGTGAGATCCTTCATGCAGATGCTTACACTAGGTAGACTAGGGCCTCAGAGAGGACTGTGATTCCATGACAACTCATTCTCCAGGTTGAGCTGGGGTAAAAGCCATTAAATCTCCATTCATGGGGCCTCCCTTGTGGTGCAACTGGTTAAGCATTGCACTGTGGAGCTGTTGGCGCCTGTGGTGCAAGTTCGATGCCCAGCCAGGAAGCTTCTCACATGGTGCAGCAGACCACTCCTGCCTTGCCCGCTACTCCCCTCAGCAATGCATTTCGGTCGATCTGCCTGTTCTGCTCCCCACTCTGTCTCTGGTGAACCCTCCCACTGCCCCACACCTCTGGCCTGCACCCCAGCTTTTATGCAAAAATAAGTAAATCTTAAAAAAAATAATAATAAATAAATCGCCATTCACGAGCCCTTTCCACATCTTGGTCAGTATATACTAGAACATACCAAGATCAGTCCATGAGAGGGCTAAGTGCACCTGTAGAGTGGCATGAGCAGGGCCTTATCCACACAGTCAGCTGCTCTGTTGTCCTCTGCAACCGCAGATCCATTTCTTTGGAGACCAGGACAATGCATCATTGCTGTAGCTGATGGCAGAGCTACTGCTTTCAATAAGGCCGAGGTTTCTAGTGGGTGCTTAACATCTTTATTGCTGGCTGTTAGAAGTCCCCTCTCTTTCCAGTGGCTCCATGTGTATGGAGAATCATAAAGGTGTACTTGGAGTCTGCAAATATGTTTGTCTTCTTACTTTAGAGAGTTTCAGGGTTTGGATTAAGGCCACAGGTTCAGGTTTTTGTGCCTGTATCCCTGCTGGAAGGATCTCGGTTTCTATGGTCTTCTGAAAACTAACCACTATGGATCCGGCACATTGATGGCCCTGGGCCATAAGGCTGATTCCATCTGCAAACATCTCCCACTCTGGATCTGGCAGGGGCTGGTCAGACAAATCTGGTCAACTACCCTACACAGCCATATTATTCTCTAGACAATCATGGATTAGAGTTCCGTCCTCAAGGTTTTATGTCTAAACTAGGGGCAGAGAAGCTGGACTCAAAGAATTAATCACTTGCAATTGCACATTGGGATTGTCTAATACAGCAGCCTGATATTTTCTCATGTGCCCAGAACTCAGCCAAAGTCAACCCTTTTGCTTTAACATAGTCAAAACCTGATGTGCTGCATACACAGTAATGGGCTGACCTAAGGTAAACTTTTCTGCTTCAGAAAGAAGGTCACAACTTATAGCCACAGCCCACAAACACAAAAACCATCCTTTAGCAGTGTGGTCCAGCTTTTTAGACAAACTTGAAATTTGTTGCATTTCTGGTCCCAATAATTGGATCAGCCCTCCCAGTCCAGCTCCTTGTCTTTCATGAAAATAAAGCCTGAAAGCCTTCCTGAGGTCTGGCAGCCCTCAGGCTGGTGCTTCCATCAGCTTTCCTTTTATTTTTCAAAGGCCTGTTAGCATTCAGGAGTTCAACACAAATGTTCAGAGTCCTGGCCTTTGAGGATTTCAAAAAGGGCCTTCACTCTAAGTCCAAAGTTGGGGATCCAAATTCTATAAAACCCAGCCATTCCCCAAAATCCACATAAGTACCTTCGGTTGCTGGGAACTTCGAGAGTTGAAACCACCTGTTTCCTCTCAGTCATGAGATTTTGTTTGCCCTTTTCAATTTCAAACCACGACTGTGCTCATTTTTTTCTGGTATATCTGGACCTTTTGTGGTGACACTTTATAGCCACATTCTGCCAGGTGGTTCAAAACAAATACAGTATTCTCCAAGCAAGATTCATAGTCAGGACCGGCAATCAATAGGCCATAGGATGGCCTGTTTTATTTGGATCTTCGGAAGGTCCCTGACCAATATTTCCTCCAAAACAGTTGAAGAACTCTTAATCCCTTGTGGAAGCACAGTCCAAAATGCTCTTGGACAAAGTGTTCTGCCATTAAACAGCAAAAAGTTTCTGACCCTGAAGATCTACTGGGATGCAGAAAATGGCATCATTTAAGTGCAATACAGAGAACCAACCAAAATCTCTAAGTATCCAGTCAACAAGAATCTGGCACACTTCCATTAATGTCCTCAATAATGGCATTAATTGCTCTCAAATCTTGCACAAAATGAACCTCATCCATATGAGGTTGTTTTACTGGTAGTATTAGAGTCTTATAGGGGTAATGACAGAGCTGAACGAGGTCAGATTGGAGAAAACTTTTCAATAGTGCCTGAATTCCCCTAAAAGCCTCTTCTTTTTTCTTGGGAATTTGTTCCCTTCTACTAACTCAGTGTTTATAGTGTTTACATTTTTGACATGCCCAAGAGTTCCATCAGCCCCAATCACTTCACTGAGCCTGTCATAAACCTCAGGGGTCGAGCTCCACATTTCAGTGGTTCATCCTGAGTAAGTACCACCTGATAATGCAAAACCTGTTCCGGGGTCCCCATAAAGACAACCTGGGATCCTGGGGTGAAAAACAATCTGTGCTTTCAGTTTGCTAAGGAGATCATGACCAAGGAGTGGAATTGATTATTCTTCCATATATAGGAAGCTGTGCTGCAGGTTTTTGTCCTCAAATTTGCACTTCAAAGGTAGTAGGAAGGCTTTCTCTTGTGACCTTCCCATAACCCCAGTGACAAGTACAGTTTTCTTACTGACCCGAGCTAACATCAAATTTAGAACCAAATAGATTATTCCAGTGTCCATTATGAAGACTATCAAATTATCTCCACATTAAATGTTACCCACAGTTCCAAGTGGGTTATTTCAATAGACTTTTCAAATTAAGTGGAATCCCTGGGCTCCTCTATTCTTCATCTGAACTATCATTCTGGACAAATATTTGCCCTTTTTCTTCCCTCCTTGATTGTTAATTCCTTCTATTTTGCTGATTTTCTGCCTTGCTACACTTACATAAATCCCCATTCTGTGCTTTCATAGGCTTCTCTTTTTTTTCTTTCTCCTTTCCCATACCTTTCTCTTTCTTGTTTCCAACCTAGGACACCTGTTTTTCCAATCATCTTCCTCTCTACAGTAAGCACATTGCTCCCTCCTCAGAGGTGCTCTTAATGTCCCTTCTCTTCATTCTGAACCCTGTCCTGTTCTCCCCTTTCTACAAATATTGCTGCCGGCCTAGGTTTCCTTTCCTCTCTGCCATTATAGACTCTAAAGACTGTATCAACTAATTGGGAAGGAACTCATTTCTACAGCACCATCTATCTTCATCAACTTCCTCCTTATATCTGGAGTATTCTGAGCAATGAATGTCAGATTAACAACTGGAGCATTCTCCAGAGCATCAGACTCACAGCTGTTAGGTGCTAAATGCCTATGTAATTCTTTCAGGAAACATAGAAGGATCCTTATTGACCTTTTGCTGAACTTCTAGTCCTTTACCAAAACTTTTCTATTTGGGCATCCCCTGTCTTAGTCCTACTGTTACAGGGCAGGGAGAGGGGCACCCCCAGAACCCCCAAACCTGCTCACTCAAAATAGGTTCTGCCATCTGCCTCATCAGGACAAAACACATAGGACCTTAAGTGGAAAAGAAACTTTAATACAATAAGTGTAATAATACAGAAAAGACAAAGAATATAGTTTCTAAACTAAGCACCCTAATTTACCCATCACCTCATGGGCAAAAGTCCACCCAAATGGGATTGGCCCAAAGCAAGGCCTGAAAGCCTGCCACAAGTCTAAAACACCTTTTGGCAGGGACCCGTAAAAAAGGATCAGAAACAGCCAGACAATTCTGGGAGGAAAAGAGCAAAGTGAAAACCAACATCAACGTTGCCATAGTCAACCTCCCATGGGTCTCTCACCCATAACTGTCTCAATCAGCCCAGGCCAGTGCAACTTCTTTACAAGTCTCTCTGCTCATTGTGCCTCTTCTGGCTCTCCATCCTGCTTCCTTCCTTCTTCCTTCTTCTCTCCCCTTCTCCAACTTCTTATCTCTCTTGCTCAGCTCCACTCTCCCTTGGGTGGAACGGAGAACCTGGGATACTCTCCTTTCCTAAGGACCACCCTATACACTACTAGGCACTTCTAATAGTACTATAGCGTTTCCATACCTCCATTATTGGGGTCCCAGTTAGGCTCTAACAACTTACTCTATTCCGAGGTTTTCTAGAGCCTCCAAGTGGAGATACACAGACCAGACTAGCCTTTCCCAAAACCATTCTCCATTCAGCACATGTAAACAGTGTGCTCAACGTAGGCTGTAAGTTTTCCAAAACAGGTTGATGGGAGGCAAAAATTGGTGTAATCAAACTTGCCATTTTTTGTAGGTCTTGCTGGTATGGAAGGACAGAATTTTTCTAAGTCAAGAGACCCCCAGTGACAAAGGGATAGTAAGACCAATAGATGGTTGATCCCATTCATTGACTCCTCCCACTGGGAACTGACAAAGAGGGAACTGTCCTGCAGCGGAGCAGCTCCCTTGACCAAACTGGGTACCCTGCCCGGTGTGAGAGGGAGAAGCTGAGCCAGTGTCGCACAGCCACCTAGAGGGGTGCTTGGAATGGCATCACAGAGCCTGGCTCCAGAATTCTTCTCTACTGGCTTCCTGATTTAACCCCATTATTTTCATTGAAACAGAAAGTGGGGATTTGGGGTGGGAGTAACATATCCAGAGTCACAATCAGAATTAGGGGCACAATCAGAATTGAAGTCAAAGACAGTTTTGACACTTAAAAAAATGACTTTTTAGAGAAGGATCCTGGGCGAATGTCATCACTTATGTGTCACAAAAAGCAGAAGTGCCCCTGAGGCAGGAGTTTGGGTATTAGTATGCCATTTGCACTGGACTACTACCCCCTACTCTCCATTTTCACCCTACCATTTTCCTTATGTCAAGCCTCATAAAATACTCCTGGGTGGATTACACTGGCCAACCACACCACTGCATGCCTGGCCTGGTGTGTGTAAATTGCCTCTCAGTGGGTGGCTATTATATTTATATTGGTTTAAACTGTTTCCATTGCCAATCCATTATGCTGGAATTCCCCCTTGCTGAGGGCAGCTGTGTTATTCTTTTCTTTGACTGAAGCCCAAGAACTATCTCTTTAACTCCTTGGGAACCAACCCTTTAAGAGTAAACATCTCCAGTCAAATGGGGCCTCTTCTTATCCCAAGGTCACTTGCTAAATCAGGAGAATTCCCCCTCTGGCCCTGTCCAGTTCATATTGCCCATTTTTCCAGGAGATATGAATAGGAATCAAGTGAGAGAGTGATGTGATTCCTATTTATGCAGAAAGTTAAAGGAATGCACGGAGAATAACACTTGTACAAGTAACTTTGCTTCCTTAGAAGGATACAGATTCAAGTATAACCGTGAACAAGAGTCCAGATGGCGCTGGGTTTGTTCATATGATCACCCTTCAAAAAACAAACGTAAGTTTGTGAACGCCCCTTTCTAAGCAGAAACTTCCAGCAAGTGTTTATGATTATTTCAGTAATGAACAAGCATTCTTAAAATGAGAGTTCCTTGGTCCAGCTTAGAAATCAAACCTACTAACTAAAAGTCAAGCACTACTTGGAGTAATATGTAATATGTAATTCATTGTACAATTGAAATAAATAATATCAATTTTCTATTTCTGTGGTGATATGAAGAGTTGGAAGCAAGTTTACAAGTTCAATTGCCCCCTTGAGTGGTAGGTTTACCACTACAAACTGATGAGTGTAGATAATCCACTCACTTGTCCTATAAACATAGATACTTGGTCATAGGGGAAATAAGGGGGAAAATTTGGATATATTAAATTTATTGCTACATGTGCAAAGCAACCTCAATGCCTTTATTGGATGGTGTGTCAGTTTCATCTCTCTTAACTAAGAATTTACACTTGTGACAGTTACTGAGAGCACAAACACTAATTAAAAATAATAATTCCCCTATTAAAAATTCACAGATTGATCTCTCCTTTTCTTAAAGCATTACTTTGAAAATTTAAAAATTGTAAGTATTTTAGATAGGTCATTTGTCACTTTAAGACCCATTATGTCTTTCTCAAGGTTTCAGAAATCATTCCTTTGAAAATGTAAACATCAGAGGATAAACACCCCCATCTCCCAGTCTCTGAGTGGGGATAGGAGCCTAACTTCCCGAAGGCAACTTGCTGAAGGTTGAAACTACCTCCCGGCATAAAGACATGAGAAGTTTGTTTTACTTCTAAATAAAGCCCAATTAACAAACACAGATCGTTATTCCAATTACCAGATGAAATTTGGATGACCTCTGTGAGGAAGGGACATGTTGTCAGGGCCTCTTACCTGAAGGCTAGATCTTGTTTTTTGTTGAGAACATCTATAGAATGGACTGCACCTGCTTAGCTGGAGGAGGGTGTCCTATGTCTTCCTTCCTTTCCACTCTCTTAGCGATTGCGTGCGGTTGGCATCGCGGTGGTTTAATGGAAATTCAATTATAAAAATGGACACAAAATGAAATAACAAAATACTTTTAAAAATGAATTAAAATGTTCCTGCTATGTTTGTGGAGAGGATTTCTGGGTTGGTGGAAGAATTTGTTTTTAATTATAATTCCCCAACAGTGTCAAATTTTGAAGAGGAAAAGAATGTATACGGACTTTAAGGTCATATGTAATGGTGCAAGCTTTTCTTGTTTCAAAAGACATGAGTCTTCCATCTACTATAACAAGGTGCACTCAGCAGACCAGCCTGTTACAGTCAAGACTACAGCCAGACTTGCAGTTTTGTTGTGCTTTTGCTTGTATGTGTAATTTATTTGGGGATCATTAAATCGATACTACCTTGCTATTGTAAAATCTCTAAAGCAAAAAGACATAAGCAAGTTTTACAAATGTTCATGATAAAAACAGATAAATGTAAAGTTGAAGATCACTTCAAGTAATTTTAAAGAAATAAAAATTATATATATGGGAAGGGTGATTTATTTGGACTCAATATTAGTTTTTGTATTTAAAGTATATGCCAATTATTCCCAAAAGTTAATAAGCATTAGAATCACTCGGGAAGCTTGTTTTAAGATAGTGCCACAGAACTCACCTCTGAGATTTGGTTCTGTAGATAAGGAGGGGGTCTCTAATATATTCATTTTGCAAAGCACCCCAAGTGATCTTGATGCAGCAGCTCTAAGGAATCTGAGAAAACTCTGGTTTATGCAATAAACAAAGGGTATTCTGAATTCTAGTTTCAAAAGGAGCTAGAACAGATCTCATCTCACACTTAAATAAACAAAAAAGTTATATAGTGAATTATTATCCCTTTACTCAATTACTGTTTAGTTGTTGCACTATTTTATATGCATAGACAAAAAAATGAAAATTTTACAATTATGGAGAAAAACAAAATAAATATGGTTACATTGATGTGTTTCAGTGTACTGAAAATAAAAAAAAATCAGAATCATCTTTGGAAGCATTTCATTAATTTAGAATGCCAAAAACCATAGAATTGAAAGGCAAAATTGCTTTAAAATAATAATGTAAAAAATGAATAATCTATCCATAAAACTCCATGCCAGAAGTTTTATAAAACAATAGAAACTATAGAACCATATTGAAACAAAGAATTTGGCATCTGAAATGTCAAATGGATTAATCTTCAGTGAGTGGAGGGGGTTGCAATTTCCCTGGAGAAGCAAGCACAGTACCTGGATATCGTATGAAGGAAGGATTTCTGGGAGGCAAGTTCAATGGGAATTACTTTGGAAATTTTTCCTTAGGGGCACAAAATTTAAACTTACGCCACGATGGAAAGATTAGCACTGTTGAAATTGAACTCCCTTGGTGAAAGTTGTAGCAGAACAGTATCTCCTGTTAAACCTGCTGTCGGATTCCAGCTAACTCAATCTCAATTTCTTTGCTTTTTAAAGCCCCCGGAAGCTTTATAAAATGCTGCCGATATACTTTCTCTTATGACACAGATCAGTACTGTCATATAGGAAAGTATTCCTGACTTTATCTCCATGATTCTTCCAATATCAGCATTGCCTTCTTAATATTTCAAATCAGTTGAGTCTTTAGTCATAGAAGCCAGTGCTGCACTATTCAACCTGACAAATGGCAGGTCACCTTCCAGCCCCAAATAAAATCCACACCCAGGAGAGGCTGTGTCCTGGAGAGATGGAGTCTCTCCTAGTCTTTTTTCATTATTTTTCTTCTCACCCATTTTTACACTATTGTCCCTCATCTGCTGCTTTCTTGTGTTAATCTTTATATCTCTACACAAATATTCAATTTATTTGATTTTATTCAGTGAGTATATTGAGATATTTTATTTCTTGTTGGCTTCTTTTCTTCACCTTTGCTTTCTGTATAACATTCTTACTATTCAAGAATGTCTTGATTTATTCATTGATCTTCCTCTCTATTAGTTAATGTATGGAATATTAAAATTATTCAGAAGTGTATATTTTGCTCAAAGCATTGTTCTATGAGGGTTTTGACTTCTCTGAACTGTAGTTTCATCATTTATAAAGTGGAGATAATAGAAATATTAATCTCATATAAGACCACTGCAAAAATTTTATTTATTCACCCATAAAATTCCTAGGACAGTGTCCTGCAAATAATAAGCCAAAGTCAATATTGGGTGGTGTTGTTATTGTTGTTCTTCTTTATTTAATAAATATTCACTGAATACTTAACCTGTGCCAGGAACAATAGTCCTGGATCTCCTGGTCAAATGAGAAAAAAAAGACAATATACAAACTAACCAATAAATAAATACAGACTATTGGTTTTTGATAAATACCATGCAATCAATTTTAAAAGGTGATGTGCTACAAAGTACCAGGATGGTGATTTACATCAGGTGGTCAGATGGTCTTTTTGGAAGTAACCCCAGGTGAAAAAGTAAATTTCAGGTGAAAAGTAAAGTTCAGGCAGCTGTGGGCAGAGCAGCCATGGGACTGGTTGCACAAAGACACTGAAGTGGGAATGAGTTTGGTGAGCCGAGAGAAATCTGAAGTCCTGTAGGGCAGTGGGTAAGAAAACACGCTGTGTTGTGAAGTCAGCTGAGGTTATAGGGAAGGTCAGGTCATATGTGACTGTGTAAGCCCTGAGGCTGTGAGAGCTTGAGCAGCTTGCTGAGGGCAGCACTGGAGGCCATTTTGTAGAAAAGGCATCAAAGTGTCTGGACTCAAGAGGTCCTGGAACCCAGGGAAATGCTAGCACAAATTTTTCTCCCTCTCTCTCCTTCGCTCTCCTTTCCCAATATGTCTCATTGTTCAGTATCTTATCTTCATTCTTCCCTCAAGTCCTCCAAGATGCTTTGCTCAGAAAGCAATGTTTCGGGAGAACTGTGCTTGGCCCAGCTTGGGTCTCAATTCCATGACAGATACAATCACCACTATGAGTCACACACCTATCCCCGTATCAGGGGAAAGACGTCTTCAACTAAGATTGCAAGGTCTGAAGAACATTCCCCTCAAAGGAAGGTGCCAGAATAAAACAGTGCATTTCCTCTGCAGTCTGACAGAAATTTTTTTTAAAGATTTATTTTTTATTTATACATTCAAGCTGGGGTACAGGCCAGAGGCGTGGGGTGGCGAGAGGGTTCACCAGAGACAGAGCGGGTAGCAGAACAGGCAGATCAGAAATACACTGCTGAGGGGAGCAGCGGGCGAGGCAGGAGAGGTCTGCCGCGCCATGTGGGGTTTTCCCTGGCCGGGCGTCGAACTCGCATTGCTGCTGCCGACAGCTCCACAGCGCAGCGCCCAACCTCTGCGCCACCGGGGAGGCCCCCAGTCTGACAGAAATTTCCTACTGGGAAGCAAATGTGTCGGCACATAGACTTGGTCTGTCCTCTGGGCTGGAAATGGCGGCTCAGTGGGGAGATGGGAAGCCTGGGGACCATCTCGCTCTGGGTGAGGGCTGCTCTGGTCTGTCCCATTTTTTCATCTCAACTTGAGCATTTTTAATACAACTTTATGATAAGGCATCTTGAGCTATGTTTATTCTTATGTCCAAATTTTGCAATGTTTCTCTATGAATATAATTTTATCCTATCAACCACTCAGAAATGTGGGACTTTCCCAGACACAGTCGCTGTTATTCTCTGGCTGGTCTCACCCCTGCCACAGGATATGGTGTTGGGAAGGTGGTCCTGGCTGGTGAAGTGCTGAGCACCTACGCCGCTAGCTGCCAAGGACTGTGGCTTCCCTTCAGGGGGTGCTGGTGCTTGTGATTGCAAACAGGCGCTGAAATATAAACCATGCACTCCCTTTCACTCTTGGAAGCCCAGTCCAAGGACTTTATCATGAGCAGACACTCAATACATAGATCAAGCTACATGTGCAAAGATATTTTTTACAGTAAGAAATAATTCGGGTAAAAAAGAGGAATTTGGGGAAAGAAAGGGTTAGGGGGCCTGTTAAATGTGACATCTGCCATGGAAGGAAGGTGATACATTTATGCTTTCAGTGTTCATTCCTTCCCTTGGAGGAGACAGCTACTGGGGTATCTTTCCACAGCATAAAATCCCCTTACTGTAAGGTCCATCTCTCTCCCTTAGTCCACAGAGAGGCACCGCTATTCATTCATTCATTCATTCAACAAAGATATTTTGTGTGACTATAACTGCTATAGGTGATAGAAACACCAAGAAACTACAGTCCTGGCTTTTAACTCTTAAGGGCATTGTTGCTGTGAACATAACTTCTTTAGTAGTTACATTGTTTAGTATTTTTAAAAAGTAAAAATTCAAGATGAAATAGATTTTAATGACATTTAACTCAATATTACATTTTGGCATATCAAGATAAATTTGAAAAATATTAATGAGATATATTGCACCCTTTTTTTCATACTAAGTTTTCAAAAATTTGACATGTGTGCAAAACCACTGAATTTAGACCAGGCACATCCCAAATGCACCTATGGCTAGTGGTCACCTTTTTGAAGGGAAGGAATTTTGCTTTTTATTATTTACTATGTATAAAAAGAAAATTTTATATTTATTTAAGTGCTTACCTAGAGCATAACAAGATTAGGTGATGTGTTTCACCACAACCAGTTCTAACCAGCTGAAGCTGATACTCTATAGAGAACTTTGAATAACCTCAAAATGCCAGATCCTCACTGGGCCTAAATTAAAATCTTTTTCTGACCAAATACCATGTTTCCAGAACTATGTAGGGATCATTATGTATAGAGAGTAACACAGGTGACACTGAGTGATACAAGATAAAGCTGCAGGCCTGATCTTACATGGTTTTGTGAAATTTGGGGACTTTATCATTTAGGTGCGTAACTCTTAAATATTTTGTATGCATATGAGTCACCTGGGAAACAAGACATACTTGCTAATTCCAAATTTTAGAATATGCATTTTTAACAGTGATTTCAATGCAGGCGGTCCAGGCACACTCAGAGACATACTACTGTATTTTGAAGAAACCTAGAAAGTTTTGAAGTCAGTAAAGTATATTCCACTTTTGTTTTTTAAAGAGTTATCTTGTAGGAACACTTAGCATGGATTTCACTGAGCGAGGCTGAAAATAGAGAGGACCAGTGCAAAGCTGCTGTAATCAATTCTTCAGGAGAGAAATAAAAGCCTGAAGTAGGGCACTTTGGGCTGGAGATGGGAGAGGGTGAATTCAAGAAATATTAGGACAATTTGATCCTAGTGTGGAGTGGAAAATGGCCAGGAGAGGGGTAGGGAGGCTGTGAAATTGTTAGATGGACTATTGCTCTGTTATTCATCAAGATAAGAACTACTAAAGGGGAAGTGAAAAATGAATATTGTCCATTGCAATGCAGAGCGTCAGCATGCTATTTGAATGGGTTCTATTGTCACTTTTCTTCAACCCATCTGCCATTTCTGGCTGGCAGTGGGCATACGTGAGCCATTGTGTATCAGAAATAGAGTGATGAAACAGCAGCAAGTGCTACTATTGCTTCAGAGTTTTTTAATGCTCTGCTTCATAAAAAAAAAAATGTTTATTTCTTGTTAGAAGTTAGCAAAGATCTTTCCCATTAGAATGACTGTATAACTCCTCTTTTCCTCAACGTTTCTAGAGTGCCCAACAGATATCTCTCCTCTGAGGACACAGTCACTAGAGAGACTTCAAAGAGAATGCAAGTGAAGTCCAGGGAGAATTGCAACATTTTATTTCTCTTGGGCTTAACAAGAAAAGCTTTAGTTTTATCAGGGATCAGTAATAATGACATTGAAGTCAGAAACACATCTTTCCTGGTCAATCAGAGCCCTTGATAACGTGGAAGGAGACCTTAATCATACGTTAGTCCTCTTTAGAAAATGCCTGGTAAACGAGTCCTTCCACGCTGTGTTAGAGATTTCACATCTGGATGGATCTTACTGTGGTAGTAAAGTCAAGAATCTGACGTCCAGAATCAAAAAGATTAGAGCACTTCCTGTTTAGAAAGTTATATGTACATGCACTGCACATTGCAGTAGCATGTATTTCAATAAGTTACACTAATGGAATAAGTTTTTGCTGATTTAGATTGCATCCTTATCTCCAGAACCTCAAACAGTATATAACAGAGGCTTCCCTTATACATGTAGAAAGTTACTGAGAAAGGTAAGAAAACTATACTGTCTCCCTCTGTGATTTTTTAATTTCTTCCTAAGAATGGATCTGAAGTCTAATTTCTAACTTCTGTGTTACCACAGCTCAGATTTTCCATGACTGCAAGGGCTGCCTCCCAGTGTTTGGTTTTTGTTTTTTTGTTTGTTTTTTTGAAGTTTTAGAATTCTACGTTTTTCCAATGTGGCTGACATTTCTGCTTGAATCTATGTTCACCATAGTATTCAGAGCTAACATATACTTGAAATGAATGCACCCAGCTCCACCACAATGACTAGAATGCACCATGTATTCTCTCTGGATTCCAGATACTTACCCAAATCCTTTCTTAATGATCCTCCAATAAACAAGATGTTAAAACCAAAAGAGAGATTTCTCTAATGCCCTCTGAGTACCAAAGTGATGAGGTGTTGTTAGCCTGTTGCCAGTACAGGACTCAGAAGACTAGTGACAGCGTCACCAACTTTGGAAGGACCCCAGGCCTTAGAAGCAGCTGGTACAACACTGGCTTTTGGCAATGAGTTGAGGTTTGGTAGAAGAACACTTTGCTCAATGAAGCAGAGCTGGAGAGGGGAAAAAAAGTGGCGAATCTTCTCTGGCCATCCCTTTTCAGTCTTCTCCACTGCTCCTTCACCTCTTTCTAACTTTGAAACATTATAGAGAGCTTTAACTTTAGAGACTTATCTGTCCATAATCATCCCATAGGTATTACCATTTAGTTTATGGCTTCAACCATGCCTAGACTTCTTGCTATGTCTCCTGATTTGTATATCCACACCTCTGTTTGATGTGTCAATCTGGATAGCTAATGGAGCTTTCACACTTACTATTTCCAGGGATGAGATTTTGATTTTTCCCTCCAAATTTCCTTCTCAATGTTACTCCTGAGAGACAACTCTGTTCTTTGGTTTGTCCTAATAAAAAAAACATAGCATCACCGTTGGCTCCTCCTCTTTATCACACCCTATCTCCAATCCATCAGCAAATGCCGTAACTTTTACCCTGAACATGAACTCAGAATACACTTCATTTCTGTTGTTACCACCTGGTTCCAAAACCCATCACGTCTGTCCTGGACTGCATTCACTTTCTCTCTGATCTTCTTATTTCTAGCTTTGACTCTTAAATGGCAGACAAAAAAATGTGACCACCAATGCAATAAACAGAACAGTGCTTCTGAAACATTTATCAGTACCTGCTTCTCCATGGATGAAAATCCACCAGTGACTTCCCAAATAATCAGGATAAAAGTCCAAACTATACACTTACCATGTCCCATATGTGGGGGTCATTGTTCCCCTCAATTCCACTACCGCTCTTCTCTATCCTGCCCGTATTTTCCTCTCCAGGCACACTGACTTCTTGCTGACCCTAAAACACAGCACCTCACTCCCAACTGAGGAGCTTTTGGTTGGCTGCTCCCTCATTTAGAATATCTTTCCAAAGAATATTCACATGGTTTTGTTCCCCCATTTTCCTCAATATCTGCTTAATGTCACATGATGGAGTGACTCATCGAGCAGCCATATAAAGAAAGCATTCCTCTCCCACATCTACATTACTTGCTTTTCTCCATTGAGAATGGCACGGGCTGACATCCCACACACACATCTACGTGCGCATTGCTTCCCCCAACGGAGCAAAAACTCCAGATCAGAACTGTTTTCTTCACTGCTTACCTCCAAGGCCTACAACAGTGCTGAGAAAGCAGCAGGTTGTGTATATTGAAAGAATGATTTGTGGAAATAGAGCAGGGCTTTGTAAAATGGCTTGGTCATCAAATGGATTTGAGGAGCTAAGATATACATATTCCTGAGACAATCCAAAGCCTTGGACTTCAAATTTTCCTGGGAGTGAAGCCCTAAAATCTGATTTTTGTACAGTTTCTGGAAGAATGTGATAATTATTGAGATTAAGAACCATGAAATCTAAAACCTAGTTCTCAGAGCTCCTGGGTAACAACCACTGAGAACCCCTGAAACCCCCTGGGGAGAACTGGAGAGGCTGGGATTTCCAAAGAAGGGCTAGGCAGAATGAGACAGGTATGGTTTTACAACCGTTATTATAACCTTGTTTTACCTCCAGGGTTCCCCAGAATGGGAAATGTGGGTTGCAATGGAGAGGGAACAATTTATATTTAGCATTATATTTTGCCTAGAAACCTCAGGCTAGCCCCCTTCTGTCTTACTCAAGACACACCACATGTAACTACAGCCAAGAAACGTAGAAATGTTCCCAATTTGCACTTGCACAGAGGCAGGAAGGCAAAGGGAAAACTTGGACTTCACATCACTGAAAGCAAAAGCTGCAGGCTGTGTTCCATTGGGAACAAAGGCACAGTAGTTATTACTGGGCATGTAATGGACAGAATCCTGGACTGGTAGTCAGGATACCCGGTTCTGGTTCCAGATTTGTCTCTAATTGGATGTGTGAGCTGGAGTACATTATGAAATGACTGTGCATCTCAAGCCCCTCATGTGAGGTCCTTTCTCACTCCAAGGTTCCTATTGAGCCCATGTGTGATCTCAGTACTTTAATAACAAAAGAAATAGCCCTCTTCTCTCCTGAAAATAACAATGTTGTTAGAGGGGGCAAAAATCAAGGAACAGAAGCTACTTAGAGGTAACTCCAGTCAACCGAGATGGAAGAGATTTGGAATCTAAGAAAAGAATGCGTATTCATTCATCCATACTTTGTCTCTCTCATCCTGAGGTACAAGTAGAGAGGGAAGGAATGAGGTCCACAAAATGCTTTGCTGTTACTCTGCTATGCTTTGGTTAGGCCAATTGCATTAGGAGAGGATCTGCCAAGTCTGATGGTGTCCTTATCTACAGCAGAAGAGTGAAAATGATGTTCAGTTTGAGGGTGTCTTAAGTACTATAATTATAATGTCAGTTTACTTTAATCCTGAAAATATCATCTCCATCTGAACTCGGAATGCACAGAAAACTACTTGCCTTTCTTTTCCCCGAGCAGGCCAGATGAACAGAAGTACATTTTCACAGTGCTCCTCTGGGATGGTAATGTGGACAAATGTATGCAGCTAGGTTCTTTTCAAGTAGATTAAGTGAAGGGGAAAGTTTAACACAGAGACTCAGCAATTCTGTGAGGATCTCACTTGCAAACAGCCATGGAAAAAATTTACGTGGGAGGGAATGGGTTGATGCTTGCTGTCTGTTGCAAGGTGTTTCAGAAACAGCAAAAGAAACAACAAGCTGGACCAAGTGTTGCTGCATCTTAACTAGCTTCCCTGGGGAACACGACACCTGATATTATCTGGGAGCTCAGGTGAGCTCCATGGAAAATGACTAGGGCATAACACTCCTTCACAGGTATATAGTGTTTTTCATATTCAAAGCTCTTTAATGGTTCCCTCAGGAGCCTCGTGAGATAAGAGAGGAAGTGATTATATCCTCAGTTTGTGAAAGGGAGAATCAAAGTAGAAGGGTCAAACAATTTGCACAGAAGATAATTGGAGTCAGTGTCCAACCAACATCAGACCTCAGGGGTTCCTGGTGTTGAAGCTCAGAAAAATGGGGCCTGGAGCCTGGATCTTAAAATCTTCTATCAAAGGAAACAGGTACCCAAGCATGACCTCATAATTAAAGTGAGTTCACAAAACTCAAGTCATGATACAGAATAATGAAGGCAGAATCATAACTAAAATGGCAAGTAAATGGCACTCTACTGAAATTAAATTAAATTCTTATAATTTATTTCTGTAGGTTTATTGATATTTGATGGGCATCAGTTATGCATTGATAAGAAAGCAGAGATTTGAATCAGGACAATCTGCATGCCTTAATTCTTCTCGAAAGAATAGTCGCAGCACTTCAAAAGGAGCTAAAGTTAACTTGAATTAATAAAACCTTAAATTTAAACCTTCTTTCTTCCATATATAGCCTTTTTCTTTCTTTTTTCCATTCAAATCTTTTTTCTTAAGTACTATTGGCCAAAAGATGAAAAAAAAAAATATATATATATTTAATGTTAGGTCATTTTTAACTCAAAGGTTCCAAGAAACTTACAGGATACCTACCAAGAACTCCTATTTTTAGCTATGATAGGTCCTCATCTACAAAGAGGAAGTATTCATTTAGTCTTCTTTTGTTCCTCAGTTGAGAAGAGCCATTCAGATGAGAACTCCTAATTCATACCTGAAAGTATATATGTGAATTGATATAGGTCACACAACAGATGGGGATGTGAAGAATGAGGACTTATAGGTCAGACTTCATGTGTTCAATTCCTGTTCCACTACCATGGAGTCATGCACCTTTAATCAGGTAAGTCTTAATCTTCATAGTTATTAAGCAGAGACAATACTTCAAAAGATTATTTCCCTGAGTATTACACATGTATAAATATGCTCATGAATTTCCAATGTGTGGTGTGAAGGTTGGCCTGACAAGTTATACTTTAGCACATTGCACTGACCTGCTACTTGCCTTCAGGCTTCTCATACGTTTGGCACAGACACAATCTATAAGGCCCGAGTAGAGGTAACTGGGGAAGTGTACGATGTGGAAAGTATCAGTGGTCAACCAGATGCCTTCACTTACTATTTGGATGCTGGATGTGCCAGAACTACTACTGGAAATAAAGGTTTTGGGGCCCTGAAAGGAGCTGTGGATGGACGCTTGTCTATTCTTCATGGTACCAAACAATTTCCTGGTTATGATTCAGAAAGCAAGTAGTTCAATATAGAAATACATTAGAAGTATATTATGGGCCAGAATGCTGCTGATTACATGCATTACTTAACAGAAGAAGATGAAGATGCTTATAAGAAACAATTCTCTCAATACATGAAGGACAATGTAACTCTAGAAATGATGGAGATATCTAAGAAGCTCATACTGCTAGAGAGAATCCAGTTTCTAAGAAGAATACAAAGAAAGAAGTTCAAAAGAAGTGGAACCATCCCAAAATGTCTCCTGTCTAGAAAATGGGGTAGCTCAGATGAAGGCAACCTTCCTGGAGTGGCGTGTTGAGAGCTAAAAAATGAAACCATTTTTTTGATGGACATTTTTCAGGAAAATCAATACAATTACTTACTGACCAAGAATTAAGAAAAAAAAAAAAAAAGACAGAAACGATCTCCTATTCCATAATAATGTGGACATCCATGTCGACTCAGCTCATCTGGGCGATTCTTCTGTGGCCTCCCTTGAGCTCACCCAGGTGGCAGCAATCTGCTCTCAGGGGTTGCATGGTCCCCGATGGGCTCCTCACCTGGCCAGCAGTGAGGTGGCTGCCCAGAGGTGTTGCATCCTCCTAAGAACTAGCCCAGGACTCTTTCCATGGCAGTCTCAGGATGTTTGAGCCCAGGCTGAAAGCTGCCAGTTATCACTTTTGCCACGTTATGTTGGTCAAAGCAAGTCTCAAGGACTGTTTGAATTCAATCTAGATGAGAGGAACAAAAAAGCTACTTTTCAAAGGGGTGGATATAAATGATGGGAGGCATATGTGGTCTCTTCTTATTCTCTGTGACAGTGGCTTTGGGAAGATAGTCCAGGATGTGATATTTTGCAAATGTGTGACCTTGGACAAATCTCATAGCCTTCAGTACAACAACCTTTGAAGAACTATTAAATTTCAAATACTGTGCTAAAATCCAAATATGCTAAGAAAATCTGAGATATGCTTCCTTCCACAAAGAGAGTAAAAAAATATCAAGGCAATTTTTATCTTGAAATGTTGGTATGAGGATGGAATCAGTATTATACAGGAAATGTCTAGCACAAAGTTTTATCAATATCTATTATAATTTAAGCACTCAATAATGGAGAGTTATTGTTTTTATTCCATTTTCACAAAAATGTCCAGATTTCATTTATGAATGGGTATGGAGGGCATGCAATCTATATAACCTGCTGGAGCTACCATAAAAAATACCATAGACTGTGTAGCTGAAGCAACAGAATTTTATTTTCTGAGAATTCCAAAAACTAGAAGTATAAGAATAGGTGCTGGCAAGGTAGGGTTCATCCTGAAGTATCTTCTCTGGGCTGGTAGGTGACCATAATCTTACGTGACCTCTTATTTGTGCAAGTACATGGAGAGAAGATGTTTCTTCTTATAAGGATACTAATGTAATTGCAAGGGTCCCATGTTCTTAGCTTATCTAAACCTAATTTACCTTGTAAAGACTCCCACCTTCTGATTCTTCATGTTGGTGGTTAGGACCTCAACATGTGAATTTTGGGGAATAAAAATATTCAGTATTTTGCACCACCGAAAGCCTGTCATCTTTCGACCCAGAGGATAAAAAACTGGATATGTATTTTCTACTGGCCTGGAGGTGATTACATAGCATTGAATCAGAGTTATCTTTTACGTAAACATATATAATAAAACTAAAAGTTTGTGTTCAATATCAGATTTGCTCTATAAAAACATTATATGCAGAGTGTGCAATTACAAGCACTATAAACACATAATACACTAATTTACTCTTCAACAAGGACAGGTGTTTAAATGCCTTTCACTGTCCAGAGAGTGGCAAAGCCTGGATAATAACTTCAGTCTCAGACATAGCTTATTTTTTTGTCCAAAGGCTTATTGCAAATCCTGGGTGTCAGAACCAGGCTGTATGAAAAGAAGATGGAACTGGAAGTCCGACCACCTGGCTTAGAGACCCAGCATTAGCACTAACAAGCTCTGTGACCTAAAGTAAGTGATTTAACCTCCCATAACCTCAGTCTCTTAGTGCACAAGAAATGGAGGGATTGGCTTAGGACTATTGCACCATGTGTCGTGGTGCTCTGGGGTAACAAAGTTCTGCAGCAAGGAGAGGAAACATAGACAGCTTGAGAGCATCCCCATCAGCCCAGCGCCCCTCCCTTATCTGAACTTCACCCAAGTCATTGGAGGAAAAAATCCATTGGAGGAAAAAAAATGTACGTGGTTGGAGGCTAGCGGGCTAGTTCCAAACTTCGATGCACTTTGAAATCAGCTGAGGCTCTTGTTGAAATTCACACTCTGATTCAATAGTTCTGGGGTGAGGCATATCCAAGAGGCTCGTAGAGGAAGTGCTGGTACTTCCTGTCCCCTGACTGCTCTGTGTAGGATGGGACTAGATTACATTATGAATTTTCCAGTCTAAGTATTTCATTTACTGAGGAAAAATATTTCTAGTGCAGATGCATGGTTATCAAATGAGAGAGGCAGATGATGCTTTGTAATTGAGTAATATTCCAAGAGCTCTCACATTCAAAAAGCTTTTCCTCCTAGAAGAACAGGTCTGAAATTACATTTGGTGGGACAGATACACCTGGACTGACTGAGGTGAAGTTTGTAGGTGCCTCCACCTTCATGTGGAATTCAAAGCAAATCTCTTGGAGGGTTCAGTGCAATTCTATTACCTTTCCCATTGTTCTTTTCATTTTCTCACTCCTCTGCACTGTCTGTTTCCAGGTGAGATGGGAAATAGAAGGACCAAAATACCAATAATAAGAAAGGATTTTCTTGCAGTATTTGCAGTCCAGCTGGAATTGGGAAGTAACAAAAAATCTCACAAGCAAAGCAAATCTTGAGGCCATCCAATTTGGCAGAGCCCTGAGCGACTGACTAAGAATCTAATGGGGAGGATATCTAAAGTTTTAGGCCTATGTAGGCTCCCCATCATTCATTTCAATACCAGAAATGTCCAGTCCCTACAGCTCCGGTTGCCCAACAAGTTAGGTAATTAGCTTGCTATCTGCCCCATCAGGTAACCAGTCTTAACACTATTACATTCAGAGGGACAAACCTCCCTGATGAACCATATTATTAGAGGTTGCAGAGATAATCCAGAGACGAATAGTCTGCAAAGCCACATGAAAACTGCAAAGATGAATTAAATTACATTCTGGAGACTAAAGAATAAATTGGAAATGAGGCAATTTCTTATTCAAGAAGACTTCCTCCCAGTTTTCTCTGAATGTAAACACGCGACTCTCTGCAGAGGATGGGGTCACCCACTGCCTGGGGAAAGCAGCTTGAATTTTATTACCTTGGTGATCCCTGGAAGCATACACACTTCAGGAGGCACAAACCCTGCTCCCCTTTACTTTGTCTCATGTGCTGGTTTCCAGCTCTCATAACATTTTAATTAAATTTGGGCTTGTCTTTCTCTCTCACCTTCCTCTCTGCATCAAAGGAGAGGCTTTTCACATGCCGCCTGGCTGGGGTCCCTGCAATTCTTCCATTCCAAAAGCAGACTGCTTTGCCGTACAAGGAGAGTGGCAATTAAATCAAAGCAGAGGTAACCTGCAGCTTCTCAGAGAGATAGCTGCACATAACTTCAATGTGACTTATATATAAAGGTAATGAATTCTATAATGCAAATTTATATACAGGTCAAATAAGAAATGGCTTTGCATTTGATAGCATACTGGGTATTAGGTAGTTGTCACACAATAAATAATTCATCTTGCATAGTCACTTGCTATGTAAATGATAGTCTATGTATATTAACGCATTTAGCACTTAGAATAAAATGGACAGCTGGGGCCAAATGAATCTCTCTCAGGACATATTACCATTACGGCTCCCCAGTGAGTTTAACTCTTCACTTCTGAGGATGGTAATGAGGATATTAATTGAGTAGGGCATGGGATTTATTTTGATGAAGTCAGGGCTACACAAAAACAAGTGAACAATTTTAATGCAACTTGATGGCATTGACTTTGGCACAGTTTGGGTTAATAGTAATGACTCACAAATCAATCTGGTTGGAATTCAGAAAAATGACAAAGGTTAGCTATTTCAAGTGGCAAACTCTATTTACATCAGATGCTGTTTGGTCATAGGAACACCACATTTAACCTTCTTTCCATTCAACAAGATCTCTTCGTTCCTTTCAAAGCCACTATTTATGTATCTCCTGCACTCACCTCAATATCCATTTGGATATCAGATCACTGCAAAGGTGAAGTCATTTTCTCACTTTGCTTCACAATTAAATCATAAAAAAAGTTCCCCATGATATATGAATGTTCAAATCTTTGTGAAACTCTAACCAAATAAGTAAATAAATAAATAAAATGTTCCTTACTGGTTGTATTAGACAATATCCCTCCCGTCACGTATCCCTTATGATGAACTGAGGTATATTGTAACAATTTATTGACACCGCTCATCACCAGGATTAGATGATGGATGGACTGGAGTGGCCAGGTAGAGGCAACATCTGGAGAGAGGACACAGCAGAGATGGCAGCCTTGAGAAGATGTTCGCTGTAAGGGAAGTATTAGGGCACGGGAAATCACACTCAGCAACAGGACCAAAGCAAAAGAAGAGGGTGATTTGTAGAACCCTGTATCAGGGACAGTTCTACCAGAGAAGCAGACCAGTAGAATATATATTAATTTATTTAATCAACAAGCAATTGTGAAGACAAGCTAGTCAAACCGTCATGTGCATGAGAAGGCAATCAGGACGGCCAGCACTTGAGCATGCAGAAGCCTTGTGAACAGGAGCTGAAGCTATTGTCACAACACAGATGTCACAAAGGAAGAAAGATTCAAGGAGAAGAAAGAGTAATTATGGATTCAACGGCTGTTTGTAGTCTCTGACCTCGGAAAGGCCCATAAGCCCTCTTTAAAGGCTTTCTAAGTAAGTAGGTCAGACCTACCAAAGATAATCTCCTTTTTGATTCACTTAAAATAACCAATTCGTGACTGTAACTACATCTACAGAATCCCTTCACAGCAGCACCTAGATTAGTGTTTGATTGAACCACAAGGGGCGGGCATACCACAACACGACCTCTGCCTCCCTCCACGCTGTAGCGCACCCTACTCAGAATCATACTACAGATGGAGTTCTGGGGACTATGGGTCAGCCTAGCCAAGTTTCGATATCGAAAGTCATCACAGAGCTAACACCAAAACTAGTCTAGATCCAGCCATCCTGAAAACTTGTGTCTTCTCTCAGAGAAAATTTGGTGATTACATAAATGAAAGAGTTGTGTTACTAAATGACATAAAACTTTGGAACAAATAGGGATTTACAGTGAGGGTCTCCTGCACTTACCTTGCTGAGCATTCTGCAAGGATCCTATTCATTCTATTAAAGTGGCAAGAGAAGTGTCAAGCCCTACAGCTGCACAGCACCAGGACTGCTGCCAATACTGAACCCTGCTCCAACACAAATGATGGTGGCAGCCGCAGGACATTGTGTGCTCGGGGAATGGCTCCTATGTGCGGCTGATGAGAATGGAGGACTCAGCCTTAGTAGTGACTGATAGTGGTGGATTCTTGAGCATATATATTAGCACCTCTGGGACTGCAAGGAGACACTTGGTAAAGGGGGCACCATAAAAGACGGGACCTACTGGCATTAACCATGTAGGGAGTTGGAGCCAGTAGAATTTCAGTAGTAATGTAAATGGGACTGCAGTTGTACTCTCCAGTTCCTGACATCTCAGGCACTGATGTGGCAACTGCATATTCATATTTACATACTAACTGTCTATGGGATATTCTAGGGCACTGGGTCACAACACAGGGTGAGTATTATTTCTGAAGACCAGAGCTGATGGGCAAGCAGACAAAACGAAGTTGTCAGGGTGGGTTGAAGATACAATCAATATCTCAGGAAGGGTGGGTAATAAAACAGAACATGTGACAGGAACATGGTAGTGTTGTAAAACCAAACTCAGAAGTAAATAGCTAAAAATAGAAAAGCCATTCAGTATCATAAAGCTGGTTTCTGTAGGTCACTCAAACCTTGCTGTATCTAGTAACATCTCCACTTTTCCATCTGACTTTAGCTATGAAGTAAACCCTGACTTCCTAGTCCACCTGGTTCCCTTATAGAATTTGAACTACAGCTCACCATTAACCCCAAGTGTTCTTTATGGAAAGGGGAAATAAAAGTTCTCAGTGCAAATTTCAGAGACAAACAAGGGATAATGTAGTAAGCCCAATAGGGAAATAACTCTAGCTCTAACCTGTCATCACTTGAAAAAAAAATTGGCTAATTTAAGTAGATTTGAAAAACTTTTCTCCAAAACTTAAAGATCTGCTGATTAACACTGCATTCCCCATTTCCCCTATGGAAAGTTATGTTGTGGCTAATCACAAATGTAAAACATGAACACTATAAACATGCAATTGAAAGACAAATCATTTCTTACTACATTAATAAAATGGGAATGAGGAACTCAGAACCCTATAAATTTCTTGAGAAAAGAATAGATAGGAAAGATGGAAACCCAAAATGTGAAAGTATTAATGGAATTTTCGTTAAAATAGGGATATCAAAATTTTACCTAGAATTCAGCAAATTCAGCAAATGTGTGGTGTGTGCACTCATACAAATATATTTTACAGATACAGTTCATATATAAATATATAGCTGCAAGATGAATTTGTTTTTCTGGTACCTCATAGCTAGAACTCTCAGTCTAATGGAGAAAGAGGTGGTAGCAGATATTTTCAAAAGATGGAGATAGAGAAATGAGAAGGGAGAAAAAAGAAACAGAAGCAGAAGTGAATAGGGAGGAGATAGGGACAAAAAAAAAAGGAATTTGAATGTAGAACATAAGGAGAGGAAGTGAGGGAAATAAAAATGTGGGAGAGAAGAAATAGGACAGACAGATGCACCCTAACAAGATTGGAAATATTTGTAGAGATCTGTCCATGTATGAATGGATTTTTCTACATGTCTGAAACACCAATCAGAGTCTAGCAAAGAAGACAGTAAAAACAAGAGAGAAATAAAATGTATTTGATTAAGGTTAAGACACGCTGCAATAAGACTTAATGTTAATGAAAAAAATACTGTTACTGACTTCTACACCTATGGTCAACTCAGAGAGAAGTCAAAAAAAATTCTAAGCCAACATTGAAAAGATAATTTGAGATGCACTTTAAAACCATGAAGAGACAATCCTGCAGTCCTTATCCCCCTTTCCTTCTCGTGACAAAGAAGAACTCCCACATTTAATCTCTAGGAATTCTTACAGGTTCCTTCTCAGAGTTCCCACACCACCAAGTGTTTCCCATTTCCTGAAACTTCAACCTCCCTCTCTACTAGATCCTTCCCTTCAACACTCAAAACTCACTCTATGGCTTTCCACCACCCCCTCTATATCTCCTCAAACTATTGCCACATCTGTCTACCCTTTAGAAGATGAAGATCAGAGAGTTATTTAAAAGGTACATCCAATCATGTTTTGCGCTTTCAAAACCCTTCCAAGACTTCTTCCCATTGTATTCTCAAATATCTCTACCATTTGATCTACAAAGTGTTGCCTGAATCCTACCCCTGCCTACTCTAGGTCATTCACTGTGCTTTACCACAGACTTTCTTTAAGCTCCTCGAACACACCCTGTCTCCAGTTCAGTCCTGCCTGCACTTGTTCTCTCTGCCTGAAAGTTTTGCCTGGACTTTCATATGCCTTTGCTTAACTTAAATGTTACATCCTCAAAGAATCTAATCCCTTTGTCTAGAAAAGAAATTATGCTAAATCACAGTACCCTCTATTTCTATTACAACTCTCATTTTTGTGTGGAGATAGTTGTCAAATGTCTGCCTCTCCAACCAGAGTGTGAGAAAAGATACTACATTTTACTTATCTCAGTGACTACTTAAATAAGTGAACTACTCATTTTAGAAGCAGAACTTATAAGCATAGGAGTACATGCTTCTACCCTTCTCCAGGGGTGTTTAAGTTGTGACATTTAGCAATAGCTGGAAAGTTCTTCATCTTGTAAAGACTTTGCAAGGTATAGGGTCTCTGTTGCAACAACTTAGCTCTGCTCAGAGGGTGAAAAAAGCTGTAGTTAATAAATAACAAACAAGCTTGGCCATGTTCCAATAAAACTTTACAGACACTGAATTTGAGTTTGACATAATGTTTACATGTCATAAAATATTCTAGTTTGGATTCCATTTCAAATATAAAAATGTAAAAACTATCCTTGGCTAGGGAGGCTGTACAAAATTAAGCAGAAGCCTGGACTTGGCTTATGAGCTGTAGTTTGTCAACCCTGATCTCTGTTATAACTAGATGTCTTCTGGGACGCTTCTTTCCTTTTCCAACCTCTCCTCATTGTAAAAACAACCAAAAAGCAACTCTTTCCTAGAGAGGTAAAATAATCTTATCAAGGTATATACAGACAATCATGCACAATTGCTTAAATTCCTTCAGTGACTTTTCAGTTATCTTAAAGTCAAAATTCCCACAAGTCTTAGAAGGTTCCTGAAGATTTTGACTGAGTCTATACCTACAGGGTGGCCACAAGGTTATTTTTCCCATCCTTGCACTGCTCATGTTTGTTTAGCCCTAGTTCTCCACGAAACTGCACCCCCCCCCGCCATCTTGCTTGTCCAAGGTCACGATCACAATGTTTTTAGGGGAAATGTCCTTGCATAGTGATGCCAGTTGCCAATTCTTTGTCCCTGGTACCTGCTCTCGTGTGGCAAATACATCTACCCACCCCCTGTCACCTGGCAGTGCTCAAAAGTCACCAAAGGACTAGACTCTCACCAGTGACTGGTTTTTGGTTTTGTTTTTCTCAATACAACTAAGAAACTTCATTACATTTATCTTTCCAAAAAAAAGAAGAGATTACTTTCATTTTTTAATTTTATCATTTTTTTTTCATTGAGGTAACTTTGGTTTATAACAGTGTATATGAATTAGAGGTACAGGTTCACACCTTTCATTTGCATGTTACCACACCATGCCCAACACAAGGAACCCATTATCCATTGGGCTCCCTCCCCCCTTTTCTCTCTATCTCTCCACCCACCACCCACCCACCACCCTTCCTTCCCCACCTCCCCTGTCCTGTTTTGGTAGACTCAATTCTGCAGTCAGATTTCAAGGATTTGTTTTCACTTAGTTTTGTCTATTGTTTTGTTTCTGTATATTCCACATGTGAGTGAAACCATTTAAAAAGCAGTTGGATTTTCTCCACATGAATTGATTATGTGTTTTTTATTCATTTAAAGACAGTAAACTAAAATTAATCACTTGGAAAATCAGACATTAACTACTTTTTGTGAGTGATTTATTCCTTTCATTTTTTTCTTGCTTATCAAATTTATTATTTTTACTTTTTCTTAATTGAAATAGCATTTCCTTATAACACTATATATTTTTCAGGTGTGCATCACTGAGAATCAACACATGTACATACTACATTAATTTTACAGCTAAATGTCCAAGTCTATCCTTGGCCACACCATTTTCCCTTTTACTCTGATTTACCAACCTCCCTTCCAGCTTATCTCCAGGTACATACTAATTGATCTTGGAGTTTATTTTTGTTTTATTTAGTTCATCTGTTTGTTTTCCCTACATCTACATAGGAGTGAAGTTATATGGTGTTTGTCTTATTTATATTTAAGTTTTTAAGTTTTTGTACTTTTTATTGTTATTATAAATGATACTTTTCATTTGCTTTCCATTTCCAATTGTGCATTGCTTTTGTATAAAAATGTGGTTGTTTGATTGATTGATTGCTTGATAGATACTTGGTTGCTGTATACTGAGCTGAGTTTCGGTCTTTTTGGCTATCTATCCGGGTCTTCCCTCCATGCCCTCTGCCTGTCTCCTCGGCACAGGAGCAAGGGCAAGGAACTGGGTTACTAGGTTATCGTTCTGGCTCCTGACTCAGAGTCGCCACTCTTTTGAAGTATTTTTCCTCTCCATAAAATAAGAATTGAAACACCTGTTTGCCCATCACCCCCACAAGTGTTAGAGATGAGTGACTAAGGTCTTAACGGCCTAGTGCACAGCACAGTCTGACTTGGTGGAGACTCAGTCATTTCTGTGTTTTTTCTAATCTAACTGTTATCAGCTTTGCCTATGGGGTAAAAGCAGTCATAGATAATATTTAAGCAACAGAAGCTCCCTGACCTTTATAGCCTGTAATATGATAGCAGACTATAGCCATGTGATCCCCTTGTGGCCAATGAGATTTGTTAAGAAAAAGCTCTCCACCCTGAACTTTGTTGGTATTTACTCATAAACCTTAGCTTGAAAAATTAGATACTACAGTATATACCATGATATTCAGTTTTTATAAATGTATATTTTATATCTTTTTTTTATAATATATATTTTTATTGTTATTTATGTTTTTTACATTTTGCATTCCCCTTGGGTAGCGCACCACCAATTCACCCGTGATCCATCTCCATGGTCCCTTGTGTTCTTTTCTATTCCATTTTGTGCCCTTTCCCTTCCCTCCCTCCGGCTCCTTCCTCCCCCCCTCCCCCCCCCCACTGATTGTCTCTCTCCCACCCGGCCTCCCTATATTTACTTTATATCTTTTGAACTTCAGAATGACCATGAGAGACAGATAGAAAAGATAATGTTTCTCTTACTTTAAAATTCGGAAAAGGTGCCCTAAGCCATTTATTGCCATAAAATTCTTGAAACAATAAGTGATGGAATTAAAGATCATTTTAATGGATGATTCCCCATTCCACTAATATGCAAATGAACTAGCCAGTCTTTACTTGTTAAACATAATAATGAATATATTGTGATCAATATAAAGAAACTAGCTGATAGTCATTTATATGGAAAGAGAAATGGGTTATTTTAAAGTAACAGATACTCAAGTAGTGCTGTTAATAAGAAATGTAGAATATTCTGCAGATTGTCTAAGTCACTTCAGGTTGCTATAAAAGTTACCAAAGACTGAGTGGCTTATCAATAATGAAAATTTGTTTCTCACAATTCTGGATAACGAAGACTGCGATCATGATGCCAGTGTGGTCAGGTTCTGGTGAGAGACCGCTCATTGAAAATCACTTGGCAAAGTGGGGGATGCAAGGGGGAAGCAACCTCTCTTTGACTCTCATAAAGGCAATAATCCTTCATGAGGACTTTCACCCTCACAACCTCAGCTAATCCTAGTTACCTCCAAAAGCCCCACTTCCTAATCTCATCACATTGGAGAGTGGGGTTTTAACATACAGATGTTGGGGAGATACTGACATTCAGTTCCGAGCAGTGGTTAAAAGACACTACATATAAAAAATGTGAGAACAAGTATTCCTGAAACATTAAGACTTGAGGAAATATATTTCAGTATGTATTTCAGTAAATTAGAAAGTTCATAGAAATAAGGATTTGGCTAATGAGATAGCAAATGTAAAATGTGTGTGTGTGTGTGTGAGAGAGAGAGAGAGAGAGAATTAAACTTGAATACTGGAGTGCATACAGCAATACCCCACCCAGGTCCCCTACTCAGGCTTCTGTACCCCTCTCCCAGCCGCTGGTAAGAGCCAATGCTATTGGCACCGAGCTGCATTCTCGTCCTGTGCCATCAAGGACTGTCCTTCTCCATGGTAGGACCCCTTGCCCTGGGGTAGCCAGTGGCCTGTGACTGTTAAAGGTTTAATACAAATGCTAATTCTTTGGCCTAAATTAAGGACAGTTTTTAAGAGTTATCCAAGCTCAGGAATTTCTTCTGGAATATTGTCTGAGAATCACTTGCATTCAAATTGCAGAGCAAGGCAGTTCTACCTTCATCACTTACTTAAATGGATATATGCAGAGCATTCCCCAGAAAGCCTTCAGTATGCACTTCTGCCTCTCAGAGTATGTTTCAGGAAAAGCAACCTAAGACAAAGGTTAATTCTGAAAAGTAGAGCATGTATATATATTTTCTATCTACTTGGTGGAAATTTTCATTTCTCAGGAGATGAATAAAACAATAATGAGAGGACTGTTAAACTGAGCTTGTTTCTGAATACATTTTGAAAAAGAAAACTGATTGCTAAAGTAGAAGGTATGAAAATGAGGAGAAATATAGTCTTACATCATGAATTTAAATAGTAATTTTTTGAATACAGAAAAAAATAATACATTCTTTCTTCACAAAGTCCAGAATAATAACAGTACCAGTGAAGAACAAAATATATGAAACAGAAACAAAGAAACAAACTAACTTCACAAGAACTGTGAGGAAGTTATTTTTATAAAATATATTTGCATTAGGACAACAAGAGGATCACACAATAAAGAGATATAAAATTAAACCAGAAAGAATTAGGCTTAAGTTTAGCTGAGGTCTACAAAAGTATGATAAAGAGAAAAAACGGTTTTTTGAGGTTTTTATTTTTCGTGAGCTTGAAAACAAGCTATGGATAATTTCAATGTCTCCTTTACATGCATTCCTTACATTTCCTCCTATTACTACATTTAAGCAGTTCCTGAAACCTAGTGTTTAAAGAAAGATAGAGAAAGGAAGGGAGGAAGGAGGAAGGGAGGGAGGAAGGGAAAGTAGGAAGCACTAATTTCAAAAGACAAAGGTGAAAGTGAAAAACCTGCTTCTATTTTTTTTTTTATTTTGAGTTCTTGTTATTTTATTAACACTAATATAAATAGTGTTAAAGAGAAATTGAAGCCCAATAGAAACAGCATAATGGAAGAAAAATTATGGATTATTTTTGTCTTTCAAAATAGGATCAACTTTGACTATGCTATAGAAAATAGTTCATAATATTTTTCTGAACAATTTTGTTATGAAAATTATAAAAAAATGTGGGGCTTCCCTGGTGGCCTAGGGTTTAAGTCTCAGTGCTATCACTGATGCAGCAGGCTGAGTTCAATCCCCAGCCAGGGAGCTAAACCACATGGTGCAGCAGACCTCTCCTGTGTAGCCCGCTCCCCTCACCAGTATATTTCAGTAGATCTGCCTGTTCTGCTCCCAGCTCTGCCTCTGGTGAATCCTCTCCTCACCCCTCCCCCTAACCACTGTCCTACATCTCATTTCTCCTATGCATAAATAAATCTTTAAAAATATATGTAGGGCCTCCCTGGTGGCACAATGGGTTAAGCACAGCGCTTTGGAGCTGTCAGCGGTTGCGGTGGCGGTGGCGCGAGTTCAATGCTCAGCCAGAGAGATTCCCACATGGCACAGCAGACCTCTCCTGCCTCCCCGGCTGCTCCCCTCAGCGGTGTATTTTGGTCAATCTGCCTGTTCTGCTCCCCACTCTCTCTGGTGAACCCATTCTGTAAGCAAGAGAAAATGTGACATGTATGTCAGCTACATTCAGAGAATTAACTTCTCACCTTGAATTTGTATAAGAAATTTTTCAGAGGTTGTGATATATTCTATGGAGCAGCTCATGCCTATCAAAAACACTTCTTTAAA
The DNA here is from genome assembly GCA_004024925.1 of Scalopus aquaticus. Classification (NCBI taxonomy): domain Eukaryota; kingdom Metazoa; phylum Chordata; class Mammalia; order Eulipotyphla; family Talpidae; genus Scalopus; species Scalopus aquaticus. Next base: position 150,160 of record PVIJ01001134.1, on the reverse strand, counting down.
AGTTAGTCTTAAAATACTAATGTCTAAAATTTTCGTAAAGATCATAAGTGATAAAGAAATACATCCTCCCTTTGAGAACACATCTATCTTACCTGCAGAGTAGAGTTACTGAAGAATAATTGATTATTCTTATGTCTGTTTACACGAGTACTATGAAGATTTATGTCTTGTTATATTAAGCCTCTAAATAGTTAATAGTACTGAAGAATATAGAAGGCATTTGCTTCTATTCCACAAAATATAAGACTTAGAAATTTAAACTACTTAAAAAAAAGCACACTGACCATCTTATGTGTTCTTTATTTAATGATCAGCTTTGAAATTAAAAGAAATAATATATTAATTCAATAATTGTTTATTGTTGAGACATCATTAGCCAGTGAGGTCTCTGGCAGAGATTTAGACTTAAAGGTCAAGAGCACAGTGTTTAGTTCATTAGAAAAAAAAAAGATGTTCTAAATGATATCTTGATGACCTATAAGAGTTAATTCATTTCCTAAGTAAGCACTTTAGACCATTGTTATTGGAAGAAACAACCCTAATAATGTATAGCTAGCAGAGCATAACAATTTTAAAGACATGTGTTTTACTTGAAGCACTAAAGGTTAATTAAGTGAGGATCTATTGAACTAGGAGAAGGAAGCTTTCCTTTAAAAACAATATTAAGCACTAAATTGTTAGCATAAGATTCCTGAACAATGCCAACACATAATTGAGACCCCAAAACAACTTCCTGCTGAAATATCCAGCCCAGAAGAGCAGTTTTTCAGGCTGTTATGCTTCCTCACAACAGGATTTATGAGCCTGGGTCAGCACTTTGAATCTCACTAACCAGCAACTGCGCAGCCCTCAGGATAAGAGACCATGGCGTAATAATTACTCTCAACTTTCAACATGTATGAAACCCAAATAAAAGACATAAACATATGCCTCATGTAAAGATGACTGATGCAGACAAAACAGTATAGTACAGACTCAAAGGAAGCCCGAGTGTGGGAAACTTGACACAATGAAAAATGACAGCATTCGAAACTTCACGAGACCCAGGCCCTAGCCCACTATGTCGCTGAGCCAACATTTCAGTCCCTTGTGTATTGATTTTTGGTTTGCTCTGTCATTCATATATTTTCCCATTCGTTTCTTGCTTTGCTTGCAATGTGTGACTTTCATTTATGTACTACTCCCTTTCTCTATTTAAGTCCTGGGTCTAGAGGGTGATGTGTGTTTTTTCTTTCGTATTTTTTTCATTTACTCTGTTTTTTATTAGCTTGAGTGAAATTTTATCTCTACTTTCATGACTTTTTATTTCATCATTTCTAGGGTTTTCATTCTTTTCCTCAACAGCTCACTTTTCCAATATCTTCTAAAAGCAGTTCTTATCAATATAGTCTCACTGAAGTCTAGTGATAATGTTTCAATAAATGTTACATTGAGGCTGAAATCTCCCACAGCAGGTAGCTCAGAATCATTACCAGTCTGAATATTTTCTGTACTAAGATGATAATGATAAACACAAAGTCTCAGTTGGAGGCTTACCACTTATTACTTAATCCACAAACCCCCTGCAGTTATATTTTGGTGTCTTCAAATGCCCACCCAAGGGCTGTACAAAAGCCTAAAGCTAAAATACATAAATAGTTTTGAAAAGGTCTTATTATACAACATAAGCTTTTTGCTTTAGAGGGATTGTTATCTTACTAACAAGAAGCCCAAAGTAACCCATGTATTTGAAAAATATGTGCACATTACTAAGTGCCTCTTCTAAGTATTTTGAAAACTCTTCCTAAAATATTTTTCTTATTTTGATTAAGAACCAACTGAAATATTTCAAATTGCCTTTTAATGAAATGTTTAGATAAGGGCAATGAAAGAGTTTTTAAAAGAACTGTCTCCAGACATCATAAATTTTGCAAGTCAAGTTGGCTGCACATTATTCAAGTCATAAGGAGGACTGCACGCCAGGCACAAAAGGCCAAAGGGCTTGAACATCACCCTCAGCAAAAGGAGAGCGAAAAACACGAATGTATATGAGAAGGAAGCATTTGTATTCTTAGCAACACTTGGTGTCTCTAAGCTGCAAAGTAACGTAAAATCCGTTTTTCATAATTTGCAGACTTGCCGGATTTGCTTTTGTTAAAGAAAAAATATATATATTTGATAGGCAGATAGGTTTTAAGATCAAAATAAAGAGGTGAGAGAGTCAAAGACAGATATCCAGAGCAAGCTGCAAGACCCTAGTTCTTTCTCACTGATGCCAAGGTGGGTTTAAAGATTGCAATCACTAAGTGAAAAACTTAATCAGCTGGGAACTGAAAAACAAATGTTTCTCCAATTAAATTCTACTTTCAGATGATGGGAAAGAAGCTTCAAAAATTACCTTTTAGAAAGACAAAGCTTTTATTCCAAGAAAAATATTCATGCTGTTTTAGAGATGGCTTGCTTTACAATGGTAGCTAAGCCATTGCTCAGTTTATCCACAGGGAGTCAGAGGGAGTCCTGGCAATGACCAAGCACTTGATGCAAATTGGAGGTGACCGGGGCAAGGATCTGATTGTACACATACATTCTCAGAGAACACGCATTCAACAGTGCCACGATGTGGCTGGTAATGTGCTAAAGGTCATGCATATCATAAAGAATAAAATATAGTATCTGTTCCCAAGGAACTGATAAACTAGAAGAGAAGCATTTCTTGAGGAAAAAGACAGATATAACTTCAATGCAAAATAAAAAACAAGAGTTCAAAGAAGAGTGAAGTGTCCTTTGACTAGAGTGACCAAAACAGCCTAATGAATGAAAGAAATGACATTTAATCTGGATGTGAAAATATGAATAAGAGGTATTTTTCTTTTTCAAGTTGCTTACAGGAAAAGAAATGTGCGTTCATAGTAGGAACTTTAGAGAATATAAATTGGCAAAACGAAGAAACAAAAACTGACTCTCAAATATAACCACTGCTAAATATAAAAATTTAGTTAACACATGCAGTTTAAGGCATTATACCATTAGAATGGATAGGATGAATATTATTGACTTAAAAATATGTTCATGATCTATTGTTAAGCGAGGATAGCATATTATTAATTTGGTTATTCATATATACTTGCAAATAAATACATAATCATGTATGCTGTGGTAGAACAAGATTTATGTTGTATTTTAAAGATAGTTTCTTACATTTTGGTACTTTTTTATTATTTTAGAGAGAAAGGCTTTTAAATGCATTCCTAACTTAATAAAATACTTCCCAGTTTTTATACTCTGGTTGGTTAAATATAACAAAAATTGATAAAATAATTTCTGCTTACTTATCCGAAAGTTGGTGAAAAAATTCAACCACTTAGGACAAAGCTTACAACTTTAAATATACAAAAGTCTTCTATAACAAACACTCTTGCAATTGGGTTTCATAGAACATATATAAACTCAAGGTTATAAACCAGTGATTCTTAAGGCGGAAAAGTACTATTAAAGTGGAACTATGAATTTTACAGCTAAGCCCTTTGTCCCTTTTAGTGAACAGAAAGAAACTCAACTTTGTGATGACAAGATATAGGAAAAGTATAGATTTAACTTAATATTTATGGTAATGGAATGCAAATATTCTTTAACATTTTCCCTTATCTTTCTAAAGAAAGGGTAATAGCCAAGTCACTGCTTTGCATTCTCAGACTCACAGTATAAACAGATTATTAAAGCCAGAGTTTACCACTCAGTACCATTTGAAATTATGGCATATGGTTTCAACCATAATTTTAATTATGATTGAATCAAAATATTTGGAGATTTATATTTTTTTATTTCCATAATGCATACTGATGGATAATTTGGTGATTCACTTAACAATATAGGAAAAAATCTATTCCTACCCAAGATTAATATATTATTTTAATGGCTGCTTTATAGTTTATTACAGGACTAAATCATATTTTAATTAAATATTACTAGTGGACTTAGTAAATAATTCTAATTCTTATTAATATGAATAATGTTTCTGTAACTATCCTATTATAAAACATTTTCTATATACAAACACATATACCTGTGTATTTTTCTCAAATTATCTTATTCACTAAAGTGAGAAAACTTTGGAACAAAAGTGATGCCAATTTTAAAGTGATCCTTGAGAATTCCCCAAATACCTTCCAGGAAAATTGTATAAACTTGTGCATTATAAATCCCACAAAACAAAATGAAACCCAAGCTCTATGCACTGACCTTGGGACTGGTAAGTGGCCAGGTGAGGGTGAGTGTGTCAATCAGGTGTGAAGGTTTGTCCCACCTGCTAGTGTAAAACCAGTATTTTGTGATGAGGGAAGAACTTGGGAGATAGACTGATAACACTGTGGGGACCAGATTTAACAAAAATTTTTTTTTTAAGATTTTATTTATTTATGCATACAAGCTGAGGTACAGGCCAGAGGCGTGGGGTGGCGAGAGGGTTCACCAGAGACAGAGTGGGGAGCAGCACAGGCAGATCGAAGGAAATACACTGCTGAGGGGAGCAGCGGGTGAGGCAGGAGAGGTCTGCCGCACCATGTGGGAATCTCCCTGGCTGGGCGTCGAACTCGCGTCGCTGCTGCCGACAGCTCCACAGCGCAGTGCTTAACCGCTGCGCCACCAGGGAGGCCCAACAAAAAAATTTTTTTGAAAAAAATGATAAAAAATACTATGCCTTCATTGTTGTTTGGCATTTGGCAAGCCACTTTATAAAAGGGATGATTTTTTTAAAAGAATTCACTTACCTGCCTTAGAGAAAATAGTCTAGAAATATCAAGATTGCAGTGCTGAGAGAAACAGCTAGTTTACTAAGGAGATAGTTCACCAACTAAGAAGATAAAGCTGAGAAAACTTGAATGACAAAGGATGATTAAAATTCAGCTTCATGGCAAGGCCCAGAACAAGATTTTTGATGCTAAATTGATTGTGAGCATGTGGTATATTCAGGCAAAAAAGAACAGAGGTGTGGGTTTCCCAAATGACAGTCATAAATTCAAGGTACCCTTAATTCAGTGTAAAAAGTCCAAATCTGAAAACATTGTGCATGTGAGTCCTGATACATGATGATAATTGAAACCGAATGAATAAGAGGTGATTGTTTTTTAACTGAGTGAACCAAATTGCCACCAACCCAGCTTCAAAGAGAAGATGACTATTTGAGCATTAAAACAACCCTAAGACACCAACAAATTGAGGAAACAAGGAAATATTTTCTGCACAGTAAAGGAAACAGTCTGCAGCGTGAAAATCTGTGGATAGAAAGGAATATTTGCAAACCATAAATATAAGGATTAATTTCTAAAATATAAGAAGCTCCTACAATTCAAAACTAAAACAAAGCCCGTAATATCCTGACTTAAAAAATTACTGAAGACTTGTATAAAAATTCCTCAAGAGATGACAGACATACAAGTATATGAGAAAAATGTTAACTGTCACTAAGGATTATGAAATACAAATCAAAACTACAATATTACTGGCCACTTGTCAGGATGGTTATTTTATATATGTATATATCCTAAAGACAGCAAGTGTTGGTGGGGATGTGGAGAAATTGGAACACTGTTGGTGGCAATGCCAAACGGTGCATACACATTGTAAAGCAGTATGATATTGCTTAAAAAATTAAAAGATAGAACTGTCATGTGATCCAGGAATCCCATTTCTTGGTACAAAATAATTGAAATCAGAATCTCAAAGGTATGTCTGTGGTCTTATGTTCATTGCAGCACTACTCATAATAGCTAAGATGTGAAGATAACTTAAATGCCCATCAACAGATGAATGGCTAAGGAAATGTGCTCTGTATATACAAGTGGAGCACTATTCACCTGTATAAAAGGAAGGAAATTGTTCAGTTTGCAACAAGCTGGATTGACTTTAGGGACACTATACTTACCAAGTACAGTAAGCCAGAATGTGTTAGAGTCAGAAAGACAAGAATTGAGTGATTCTATTTGTATGAGACATCTAAAATAGGAAATTCATGTATTTATAGACTAGAATAGTAGTTAACATGGTATGAGTAAAGGGGGGAATATTGAGAATTAATCAAATTAAGCAGGTATAAAGATTCAGCTAAGTAAGATGAATAAGGTTTAGAAACCTGCTATATAAAATTTTAACAACAGTCAACAATGACGTACTTGTACACTTAAATTGTGCTAAGAGGATGGATCTCATGTTAAGTGTTCCCACCGCAATAAAATAAAATAAAATAAATGCAGAGAAACGTTCTTTATAAAGAACATTCCTAATTCACAAAGTAGGAGAAACTATAGCATCTGTCCTGTGGGATTTCATCGCTGCTATAGACACTGCTGCATCCCTTTTTTGTCTCATTTCTCAATGGGAATTATATTTCCAAGTGATCCTATCCTGGCTTCGACAGCGTGTGTATGGGAGGTACAAGGGGAGGAGCATACAATATGCATCATGTTTATGTGTTGACAGTTTTTAAGAGGAAGTCTTAAGTCTTATTCAAACCAGTTATAGGGCAATCTGGCATCTCTCTGAAATTTAAGCTCCCCTCTGTATTTAGATGAGCATTTGCTTGCTTTCTTTGAGGGAAGGAGATGGATAATATTACTGTTCACTCATGTTTGGTAGCCCTCACTACAATAGCCCATTTTATGGGCAGATTATTAACTCTCACCCTGTGAAATTCAAGGATGACTTGCTTTGACTAATGAAACATGAGTGAAAATAATATGAGTCACTTACAAATAGAAGCTTTAATAGTGAATCCTGGTTTAGAATTTCTCTTTCCCTTTATTACAAAGGCAGCAAGATTCCAGAAAATGGTTGTTCCCATTAGCCTGGATCCTCTAAAGAAAAATATATGGATAAGGGTAGTAGCTAACTCATGATGGAAATGAAGCATAAATAAGAAACAAACCTTTGTGTTTATAAGTCAACAAGATTGTGTGATATTTGTTACTTCAGTGTAATCTAGCCTATCTGGTCAATACACAGGGATTATCTTTTGCTCAATTCATTATTTGTCTTTTTAAATGATGAATCAGCAAAAGATTAGATGCTTTATTAACATCTATTTGCATATGAACATATATACAATAATTTTTTATAATAAAATGGTGTCATTTTATCATTACAATTTCTTCAGATACTTTAGCCTAGAAAAATTGTTTAACTTTCATACTGTTTAATCTTACCAATTTTTCCATTTCTTGTGGATGTGTGTGCAATTGAGGAAAGAGAGAGAGAGAGATAGAATTGGTAAATTTAATCTCGCTGCCCAAGTATATCGAAAAGTTTTTCATGTTATCTCTAAAATGTAGTAATTGAAAAAAAATTTTTCTTCAACTTTTCTAAGAAATAGTCTGGAAAATAAATAGAATACTAATTTATTTAGTTGTCGAATACCATTTAGTAATTTTCTCTCTCCACTGACTTGAAATGTTACCATATCTTTAGCCTATATTTCTAGCTAATTTGAGCCCATATCTAAGTTTGCAGTTCTGCAATCTATTTATCAGTCATTCAGATACACAATATTTTAAGGACTGTAAATTTACATACATTTTTACATCTAGTAAGGCCAGATTCCCTCCCAATGCTCATCCTCACTCTGGTGTTTCAAAATTTTATTAGCCATTCTCATCCATTTATTCCTATAAATTAACATAATAATTATTTTTGTCAAGTTCCTCCAAAATTCATCAAAAGAATGATTTCCCACACAACTTATAAGTTAATTGGGAAAATTGACATCTTTAAATATTGAGATTTCTTGTCAAGGAAGATGGATGTCACTTTACTAACTCAAGTCATATTTTATTTTCTTCTTTAATAAAATCTATTCTTATGCCTCTGCAAGTTATAAAATGTTATTGCAATTGGGATAAATTTGTCCATTTTCACACTTTAAAGATCTTTTCATACCCAACTTACTCATTTTTCAAAATTAAAATTTTTTAATTAAATTTTATAGATTTTTCAATTAGGCAATTAATATTATTTACAAATAATAATCTTTTATGTCAACTTTTAAAATTTATATATTGTCTTTCTTCTCTAATAACATGACTATAACTTCTTAAATAATGTTGATAATAGATGACATATATCTTTTCGATTTTATTATTGTAGTGATAATGCTATATTTTAGTTTTTAAAATAACAGATACAGTTGTTTACATAATGCAATAATCTTTATGTTAACTCACTATGAAGTCTTAATATACACTTAATTTTTTCTTTTAGAAATGGATATTAAAAGGGTCATTATTTTAGTGGATTATTGCATGGTCATATTATCAAACATTTAGGTGATTATTTTAACTTCATTAAGATATATCCTGGTATCTTTGAATTTCAGGAATAAATCCAATTGTCTACAATACATTATTTGATATCCTACTAGTGCCTATTTATTATTTTTTGTTTAGGATTTTTAAAATTTTGTTAGTGCGTAAGGTCCATGAGGACTAGGAACTTCCAATCTATCTATACCGTAACTTGCTGTACCATGTAACATTCAATGATAACTTCAAAGAATGATTGATACCTGCCATCGTAAAGTGAGATTGCTCTTTTTGTATGTTTCTTTCACTGTCAAATTGTATCATTCTAATATAGAGATTTGGGGAACACCCTGAATATGGCGGGTTAAAATGGCACAGATGATCTTACTTTCCTACTGTCTGCTACAAAAAAGAAAGAAAGAAAAAAAAGTGATGGATAAAACATAAAATTCCCATTTCATTTTAAAAAAAGAGACAGAGGTAACATCTCTGGTTCAGAACCAAGAAAAGGTGAAAATAGTGTGTTCGGCCTGAGAATGAATTATCTGGCCATAAGACTTTTAATCACGGATAGATGTCTAGGACGAGGGAGGCTGTATCCTAATGATCCATGGAATTAGGAGATGTGGCCTCAGTTCAATGGGAAGACAGACAGAGAACCAAAATTGGTTCATCGATGCAAGCCAGAGCATGCAAGAGGTGAGCATCTTCAGTTTGGAACTAAGGAAGGAACGAGGAAGCTCTCCTGTATCTACAGCCTTGTATGAAAAGAAAAAAATCAAAACCTCAGTCTCACCAAACTTATCTGTGAGGGCCAAATTTAGGACACCGTGGTAATTTATGTACAGGTAAAGAACTCTGCTCTTTCAAACTGGCTCTGGTCCACAGTATCCTGTATCCCCAGGAAGCACGCACCTGCCCAGCACTGCCCTGAAGGCAGCCTTCTGCATCTCAAGACCCACAAGACAAACAAATCAACATTAGATTAAAGATCTAAAGATCACACTCTCCCAAGAAAAAAGCTTCAAATCACCTAAGAAACAAATTACAGGGTAGAATCAGTAGAAACCACAAACAAGATAATTAGCACATGACAAATTTCAAATTACAGGAATGTCTGAAAGAGACTAGAAAATAATTATGATTAAAATTAGAAAAATAAGGGAATTAATACCATCATGAGGAATAAGATAAAATTAAAAGAAATGATGAAAGAATGTAGTCAGAAGGTACAAACTTCCAGTCAAGAAGAAAGTGCTAGAGATGTGATATACGGCATGAGGACTGCAGCTAACACCACTGTGTGGCTGACAGGGAGGCTGATAGGAGAGGAAGACATCACAAGGAGGATGTTTTTGCCTTTTTTTCTCTTTTTTTATCATATCTTTATGAGGAGATGGATGTTAGTTGAATTTATTGTGGTAATCATTTCACAATATATGAGTCACTTTAAGAAAAATAGTGAGCAAAATTGCCAAGTATTTAGAAAATATACGTACAGTACCTGACCCTTAGAAGATGCTTTATAAATGTTTGGTAGTATTATTTACATGAATTGCCCAATTTAGCTCTTACTGAAACCTTTTGAAATAAGAATTAGCATTATTTCCAATTTTAATACTGAAGGAGAGAAGATGTTCCAAGGCTAAGTGACTTACCCGAGGTCTACACAGCTAGTAAGAAGTGAAGAATTTCTTGCCACCCCTCCCTCCTCTCCCTCGTCAATGGGCCCCTGACATAATCATGGCCCTCTGAAGATGCCCGCGCTCCTCACCACCACAGGACACTGTAATTACCAATGATTTTTATGTTTTGTTGTTTGCCTATATGTTATTCTTCAGCTGTTATATTCTAGTTTTGAATGCTAAAACATATAGATGTGACTTCTGCATAGCTTGCATATTCTGATATCCATCTATTTGATTTCCTTAGGTGGGTTTTCAGGAAGAGTATACAGGAGGTATGACAATTTTTCAGAGACCTAAAGACATTTGTGTATGTTCTTGAATAGATGTTAATTGGGCAGTAAATAGATATATTGGAGAATCAGTGCCCAAGAAGGTCAAGCGTGACACCTGTAGAGAGTGCTGTGCTTTTATCAAAACCCATTTTTTTTTTTCTTCCTGGACTACCTTTGCAAGTTTTCCAAGCAATGTGTGTAACAGAACATTAGGTGGAAGCAATGGATTTCACATCCATACTTGTCCCATAAAAACATCCTATGGGTCTCTGTTTCTTTTCCCCATTTACTAACTTTGAAAGAAGAGGAACCTGAAGACCTAAAAGATAAAGCCCTAAAGATTCCCCTGAGTCTCTGAATGAGGTGCTCAGAAACACCTGTTGGATTTTACAGAAGCCAAAAGTGCTTTCACTGTGTTAAATCACTGAGTATTATAGCAGTATCTTGTGTTATTCACCATAACCAATCTGAGATCACCTTCTGAATTATATTGTTTCACAGGTTTTATTCTTGTCCTTCCATGAAAACTAGTTTTTAAAATCCAACGCATCTTAAAATTTCCCTTTATACATTTTACTTAGGATATATGTAAGTACGTGTCTTTTCACTAATTCTGTCCTGAACTCACTGAACTCCTTCCATATGTCACATACAGATTGTGGGTGACGGTATAGTGACCCTTTCAAGAGGTCCACATCCTCATTCCTGAGGCCGGTGAATATGTTCCCGCTCATGGCAAAAGGGACATTGCAGATAAGACTGAGTTAAGTACCTTAAGAAAGGAAGATCATCCTGGATTATCCAGGCAGGTTCAGTCTAATCAGAAAGGGTCTTAAATTGGAGAACTTTCCCCAGAGATATTACAAGAGAAGCTGGGCTAGGGAGACATAAAGCTGTGGGATTTGAAGATGAAGGAGCCATCAGTCAATCAATATGAGAAGAAGCTGGAAAAGGCAAGGAGACAGATCCTTCCCCAGAGGGTCTAGAAAAAAGTATCGCCTTGCTGACACCATGTTCTATACCAGTGATGCCCTTGTCAGACTTTCCACAATCAGAACTATGAGATAATACATTTGTGTGTGTGTTCTAAGTCACTAAGTTTGTGATAATTTGTTTTAGCAGCAATAGAGAACCAATACGCAGCTTTTTGGTCATCTCAGGAAATTTTTCTGATTTATCTATTTTATTACAGCTTTTCTACAGTAAATGCTATTATTCCATCCTAAAATTCAGATTATGCATGTATTTGATCATGTAAATATATCCTGTATTACACATATTTCTTTCATTGCATCCCATCATCTTTTTTTCTTCATCTCAGTTCTGGTCTTTCAATGCACTAATTTGGTTTTACTGATACTGGAAATGCATTCCTTGGGAACAATTACATTAATTTTTAATTCAGCAATTATCATTTTAAATGTCTAAAACTGTTTCACTCTGTCAAGATCTTCTTTTGTCAGTGTAAAATTTTCTTGAGTCTATTTAGAATCTCTACAAGCTCCAATAATTTGTTTCCAATTTCCTGTAATAATCGTGATCCACTGGAGAGCATATGTTTTGAATGCTCAAACCAGTTCTCTTCTTTTGTACTGCTCAATTTTTTAGTATGCCAAGTTATTTTTTCTGTTTTATGGAATTGGATATAATTATTATTTGGGGTATCTAAAATAAGTGAAAATATTAGAAGGAAACATGATACATTGTGATTTTTCCTTGCCTATACAGTAATCTGATCTTCCCTACAGTAATGCTTCCCTACAATAATGCTATTGACTTGCAACATTTGCTGCTTTAAAAATTAATAGCTGAAATAATGAACATTCAAAAAAACTCTCTCCACCGTCAGTTTGATTAATTCCTTGATATGAAATACAGATGACAGATGCAATATTTGAAACTAGATTTTCCTGCAGTCCAATCAGAGAAAATCCAGATAGAGGCTTCAGTGGCCAACACAGTCTTGGAGTTGCAATAGCAGACAGTGTCTGAAAGGGCATGGAGTTTCACCCCTGTTTAGAATTACTTTATTTTTTGGTTTCTCTTAGGAGAGTGGAGGCAGCTAGACATGGAAGCCCCCTCTAGTAGCTACATGACCAAACCACTGCTCAGTCCTACCCCCTCACCACCCACAATGCACTCTCCTCATTTTAGTTTTGAAAATCCACTGGGTGAAACTGCTGTTGTCTTGACCTGAGGGCATTTGAGGCATGGGGCACAGAATTCTTTGTAGCAACGGGCAGGCAACATATGGGAGCAGTGCTCTCTACCCCATGATTGTTACCAAGGTTTCATATTTTTTTTTTATACCTCTAAATACCAGTTAAACTCTATGAACTTTCCTTTGGAATTCAGAGTTACTACTGGTAACAATCATGGTTGGTGAAGGAGGATATAATAAATCAGATAGTGGAAATCAGAAGTTAAGAAATGCTCATTTCCCATAATTGAATTGGAGACCTGCACATACCTCCTTTTCTGTAGGGGATACATTCTAAGACTCCCCAGTATATGCCTGAAACTGAAGATAGTACCAAGCCCATATATGCTATGCTTCTCCATATATATGTGGAGTAAGACACACACACACACACACACACATATATCATACACTTATAGTTTAATTGATAGGTTAAGCACAGTAAGAGATTAACAGGTATATAATTTACAAATTACAAACAATTCAATTTATATATCCTATACAATTTACAAACAATAAACAATTTATACAATTTACAAACAATTCACATAACTTATACAATAAAAGTTTTATAAATCTACTCTATCCTATTGTACAAAATATTTTTTGGACTGAAGTTGATGGGAAGTGTCAAAATTGAAACTGAAAATAAAAGAGACTATGGTATATGAATAGAAGAACCATCATATTTAATGGACATCATTGTGAAAAATGTTTTGCCAAATATTATTACTTTTCTTGTTTAATTCTTTTTTTAAAAAATGAATGAACTTCATAACCTGTATACTATAGAGTACATACCTGAAATAGTCTTAAATATTATTCAAGAAAATGTAGTCTTAAGTTTGCAGTAGCAGGATCCATAGAAACAGGCCTATATAAACACAAATCGATCAATTCCAAATTCAATTCTGAATTCAAAGTGCAAGTACATTCAGTGGGATATAGTTCCAGGATGACATGTGACATCTGTATAAAGGAAACTGTGTATGTCTTATCTGAGACATCAGTGGTGTAATGGCATAAGTGTGTCCTAGCTGTCCCAGAACACTGTCAAGGTGTAATGTTAGGTTACCTATATCACGGAAGTAATGTGACTGATCAAGAATCTTTTGCATTTTTTAATATAAATTACATTTCTGTGATTTTTCATATGTAATTGCTTCTCTGTGTAGTTCTCTTTCATGCTAAATTTCACATTTCCTTGATATGGTCAGTTTCTACAAATTCAAATCAGTGGAATTCAAACAGGATTACATTTCTTTCATCTAAATAATTTATCTTAAAAAAATGGATGTGAAGAGAGTGGCTTGGAAATAGAGAGCATTGGATACACAGAATCTGTTCTTGGCTTCTAGGAGTATGAAGGAAATTGCACAATAAATCAATTTTTATGGAAGCTATTGACTTGCAACATTTGCTGCTTTTAAAAATTAATAGCTGAAATAATGAACATTCAAAAAAACTCTCTCCACCGTCAGTTTGATTAATTCCTTGATATGAAATACAGATGACAGATGCAATATTTGAAACTAGATTTTCCTGCAGTCCAATCAGAGAAAATCCAGATAGAGGCTTCAGTGGCCAATACAGTCTTTTAATTTTTTTTCAGTTAATTTGTACAAAAGATCCCCTTGCATAGACATGCCCTATCCAATAAAATGAAAGTTTAATTATTTGTATAAATATTATTGTAAATGCACAATAGTGCCTCCACAGTCCAAGTGTCATCATTTTATATTAATATTGCATTACAGTAAAACTGGTAATAAAGTGCTACTCTGAAGAAATTGTGCATGGGATTTTTAACATGGTGCTCAGTCAGTAGACGAGTTTATTAAAGTTACTGAATTATGTAGTGGAAAAATGGAGTTACTATACCCTACCCATGGAATTGCAACAAAATAGATAATGAAATGGTTACAAGAAATTAGGGGCCAAACTTTGTGAATTTTTACACCAATTGTGAAAATCATAATAACTTCAACTTTCTATAAACCACACATACACATCTAAATTAGTTTCTGTAAATTCATGCAAACCCATGGAAACAAGTGACAATGTAAGGCAGAAAGGTACTTTTGGGAGCAGCAAACCCAGTTATGACCCAGTTATGACTACAGAAATAAAAATCCTCACAGAGCTCTCCTGGAGGATCTTAAAGAGTCCCTGGGCAGAGGGAAAAGCAAAGAAGTAAGTAGTGCTCATTTGGATCTTATCAAAAAGGCCCTTGTCATTCATCTCTTATTATGTAAACTCCAATGACTGGCAAGTCACTTTCTAACCCCAGAGTTTACACTTGGGTTGTTATTTAATGATGGAAAGCATTCTTAGAGCATCTAGGTGAATGTGTTATTAAAGTGATGTTAATATGCTATTTGGTCCACGTGAGTCTACAGCACAGTGATTGAGAACATGGCTTCGGAGTCAGTCTATTTTGGTTTGCTCTTCACAACTGTATTTGCTGTGTTAGTCTGAACAAGTTAATAAACATCTCTGAGCTTCCCCCATTCTTATGGGGGAAAAGAGAAATGAGAAAATGAGATAAATAGATAATGAGAAAAATAGATAAGGTATTCCCCGTAAGGTATTTAGCAAAAGGTCTGATTTAAAAGACACACAATAAATATTAGTTATCATTACAATGTTTTATTTTGTCTTGAGTTATATCTATATAACAAAATACTGAGAGCCCAGAAATGTAAACTGGCAGAGAGAACATCACAAAGGAGTACTTCCTCAAAGATGGAACTAGGTTGTTGAAGCTTTTAAGCAAAACTGGTTATAAAGATGATGAATAATGCTCAGGATATGAGATAAGAGAAGAGCATCCTTTTAGAAGTAAACTGATTTCAAAATCTTTCATTAATCTTTATTTTTGGCATTGATGTGGCTTTTTAGAAAATACTTTTCCGTATGTTTCTAACATAAAAAATCTACCCCAGATAAAAAATGCTTAATAGCACTAAAAACTTTCTTGTTTACAGACTCATTAAATATTGTGTGAGTTCTGTAATACTTAAGTTTAAGCATGATGTAAATATTCAATAACAATGTATTTAAATATTTGTTAGTAATTTATTTTCATGGTTTGGATCCTCATCTCTGGAAAGCTATACCTACCAAAAAATGTGTAACAGAAACAAACATTCTACAGCCTATGAGTCAATTATAAATAGAACAAAAAGCTCCAGTAAAAAGGGAAAAAAATATATGAAACTGCTACTAAAATTGCCTATCATACATTCATGGTGCATATATATAATTTGAATTGCAGAAATAGTGAAATAATTTTAAGAAGTATGAATCAGGCTGTATTTCCTCAGAATTTCCAAATCAATATTATTGGTGTTACATTCTGACAAATTAATAGTCTATAAATAGCATTTCATATTTCATGCCTACACTAAGCCTCCAAGAGTGAACTAAATAGCAAAACTAGGAAACATTAAGAAAAATCAAACTAGAATGACTGAGGTCTCATAAAATATAAAAATACACAACACATTTTAAACTATCAACATAAAATTCAAGGATTATTAGAGGGTAATAAACACAAATCATTTCCCCTTAAGGGAAATTCAAAGAATTTAATGTGGATTTCTAGAAATTTTTTCATTAGCATTAAAATGTTAGACTGTTAAACTTGATATTGGTCTTTGTCTAAAATGTTTTCCTGATAATAGGGGTACCATCACATAGCAGTATTAATAATTTAACTGTTCAGTTTGCAAGTTCAGTCAAGTAACGTTAATGGTTACTAAATAGAAATAAGAATATCAGAACAAATATGACAATAATAAACTCCCAGAATGCACAGTCATTATTTTAACTTTTGATTAAAATTATTATTTATATATTAAAAAATCTTTAAACAGTTTCTACTAATGTGTCAAGGACTTCTAGACAGTCCTCATGTTTGATGAGGTACTGAAAGTACTCATAGATCTTAGAAAAGCTGTTTCAGTCACAGTTATGCTGTATCACAGATAAAGGATACAGATTAACATCAGCAAGGACAAAAGGCACATAGTTTGGAGTCCAGGAGAAATAGTCATGATCTTCTAGTTGTCCTTCCCCAGTGGAGTTACATGAACAGCTTTTAATTCTCCACAACAGTATGTGACATTCAGAAATTGTTATCAATGTAGGAAGCTCACTGGTCTGCCGTTTTTATTAAGGTGAGTTGTGCAGGTGTAGAATACCACATAACTGGCCTCAGATTTAGTCTCCAGCCCCTCCGGAGGTCAAACTAAGGCAGCATAGCCCAGGATTGCAGGCTAACAAAAACAGGTGTTCACCAAGTCATACTGAGTGGAGTGTAACTGTCTGCAGTCAGGCAGGCCCAAGGTACACAAATACTTTCTTATCAGGTGGGCTGGACATTCCAAGGTCTTGGAGGTTTTCTCCTAGGAGTTAGAATATAAAAGGGGGCGTCAGTCACCAGGCCAGAACCCTACCAGGAGAGCTGGAATCACAGAGGTGAAACATCAGGGAGCACTTTTCTCCTCCAAATCCCTCTGAACTCAACATTTTCAGATTTCTCACAACAGACTACAGCTGAGCTCCCAGAATTATTCCACGGTGAATCCAGTACCAGTTTCAGGTCTGAGTGGGATTCTCTTGCTTGAACAGTGACCCCCATCCCAGTGTCCATAGCTCCTGGGCTTGTGTGAGGCATGTAATAATGTGCTTCACAAAGGAGGTGGTAAAGGCGGCTGTTTCAGGTAGTGTGGGCAATTAGGTGCCAAGGCGAGTCAGTGCCTGATAAAGAATTCGTAAAACTCAGACTTTGTACCTCTTCTCCTTCTCTTCCTCTTTTTTTAAGTATTAAAAAATTCCCATTTATTTGAGCACACTGAATAGTGGGATCACAAAGTTATCAGGTCCTAGTCCTGGAACTTGTAAATTTTGCTTGATTTGAAAAAAAAGACCTTTGCAGATACGATTAAGGATCTTCAGATGCGGAGTGGCCCAGCTGAGCTGCATCCCACGCAAATGTCTATGCTGAGACATAAACTCCAGTACCTCATACGGAAGTAGGGTTGTAGCAGCTGTAAGTATTTAAGACTAGGTCCTCTTGGAGAAGGGTGGGCCTGCTCCAATATGAATGATGTTCTCATCAACACACATTCCTTCTCCTTTTCCTCCTCTCATTTCTACTTCTCTGTGTTCCAGTTTTCCTGCTCATTTCTTAGATAGATTTAGAAGTAACTAATCCCGGTTCTATTCTGTTCAGTACAATAACTATTGGACATTTGAATTGTGACTAGTTCAAAATGACATTGCTATAAATATATAACACATATGCGATTTTGAAGACAATATTAAAAGAAGTATAAAATAGCTCAAGGATTTCACATATTGGTTACATGCTGAAATGGCATTTTTGATATAGTGTGTGAATGTATATTATTAAGATAATTGAATCCAATTAATGTGACTACTGTAAACTTGAAATAACTGATGGGACCTCCCTGGTGGCTCGACGGGTTGAGTCTCAGCACTATGAGGCTATCCGGAGCCACTGAGGCCTGATTTTGATCCCCGGCCAAGGAGGTTCCCACATGGTGCAACAGACCTCTCCTGCCTCGCCCGCTGCTGCCCTCAGTAGTGTACTTCAGTCGACCTGTCTGTTTTGCTCCCCACTCTGTCTCTGGTGAATCCTCTCACCACCCCACACCTCTGGCCTGAACCCCAGCTTGTAAGCATAAATAAATAAATCTTTAAAAAAGAAGTAACAGATGTATCTCACATTTATGGTTTCATCACAGTTCTGTAAGACAACATTGCTCTATATGAATGCTTAGGAGCCTTGCCTTTATATAATAAGCAAGAAATCTTGCCAAACAAAAGGCAATATATCCCAGAAAGATTTTTTTGTGCCACTCCTTTAGGGCCAGAAATAGGCAGAGGTCATTGTGGTTTGAAATAACAAATATTTTTTCCTTCCAACCAGTGATAAAAGTTACTTAATCAGCTTACTGAACTCATTTGATACAATTGCATGATTGTCAAGAACAGCCATCCTCCTCCCCCAAAGTCAATCCTATAGTGTAATTCCGAGTTAATCTTTTCCACCCCTGGATAGACTCTCAAGTGGCTCCCAGATCTTTTCCGGCCCCTTTCAGAAAGAATAACAATCTCATTTCAAAAATTTAAAAATCTCATCAAGTCAAACATTACAGTTTAATCTATTATACAATTTAAATTATCTTTCCCAGCTGAGGCCTGCCTCAGCTGTGCATCATAAAAAGAGTAAGGACAGGGATTGGGGTCTAGATTCTTCACTTCCATCCTCCCCATTGTGGTTGCTGTCTTTTCTATCAGAGTGTTTCAGAGAGGTGGCGGGGGAAATTCTCCCAAACACCACCTGCCCAGGGTAGTTGGCACATGACTTCCGGGCCCTGAGGCCAGCAGATGCACAACTGCTCCTAGACCTCTATGAGGTGCCTCTGAGATGCTCCTGGGGCACATCCTGAGCTATAACTCTCATGAGACAGGTGACACAGACTGTGGCTGCCAGCAGTGTGCCCCAGCGGGGTCAGTCACCACTTCATCCCTTTTTATATGATTTCCTTTCAAGGCAACTGCAGTGAGCAACCTGTGGTGAAGGGACATGTGTTTCTGGAGACCTTGACATATTTACCCATCTCCTCTCTCAGTGTCTCTCTCTGTCTCTGTGCCACTCTCTGTTTCTATTTCTTTCTTTCTATGCCTGTGTCTTCTCTCTCACTGTTCCTCCGTCATCGTGTAGTCCGCTCTAGGTTTTAGAAAGTTAGTAGTCTTTGTAGGTCCCCAAATCCCGTGATTTTAGAGCAAGCTTTCCAAATTATTTGCTTCACACAGCCCCCTTTTGGCTGAAGATGGTGTGCATGCTGTTGACCTCCTTCCTGAGTAGCTGGAAAGGGGAGATGTCATAGCGCTCCAACAACTCTTTCCAAGAGAACTTGGACTCTGTTTTAGGTTAGTCTAGAAAATGATAAAAAGAAGAATGCCAAATTTCATCAGATTTAAAAAGAAATGTTATCAACTCTCCCACAGTAGCCTGGGTGGGGACGTAAGGAAACGGCTGACTTTCCTCCAGCTGATCATTCATTCCGGGACTGTTTCTGTCTCTAGCTACACAATGTCCATCAGTCATATGACCATTTGCATCCTGACTGAAAGGACGACACCATGGAGAGACACATTCACTCTTTGGAAAGCCCTGGTCTCAGGTGGCACAGTCTCTTCTGCTCACCTGCCATTAGCCACACTTAGCTGTGTGAGAACCTGAGAAATGCACTCCAGTCTTGTGGTCCAGCCATAGCTCCCTCTCAAGCGCTCTCTCTCTCTCTCTCTCTCTGTCAGGTTTACATTATTACAATTACACAGTTGGTGATTTCTGTCACATTCTCTAGTAATTCTAAACAACTCATGAATCTTTTGCATCTTCTTTATATACCCTGAAGAAAAAAAAAACAGTGATAAAGGTTGAGAGAAATAGTTTCACAGTGCCTTACAGCAGGCACTGAAGAGGGGCTGTGTCCCTAATTCTTGGATGTAGGGATACTTGTACCTATGCTGCTATCTTTCTCAGTAGTTTGACTCTCTATAGAAATTGAGACAAAATCTACCCTATTTATAGGATTCTATTATTCATTTATGTAGTAAGTACCCATCCTACAATATTACACTTTATATATGCCATCTCATTTATTGTTACAATTTTTTGATATAGGTATTAGGTTCAGGAAGGTTATTTTACTTATTTTAATTAAAGTAGTCAGTATAAAGAAGAACTGAATTCAACCTCAATTATTCTGGCTCTTAGGATAAACTGTCTATTGGGCGCTTTCAGTCTTCATATTTTATACTTTCATTTCTCTATCTTAGCCACTTTATAATTTTCTTTTAAATTCTGACATCTAGGATACAAAAAAGTAATATATGTATACATATATGTAATATTTATATGCAGTATATATAAATATACTGCCTATAATTGAAGGAATACTGAAAAATAAAATTTCATGATAAAATGTTTCTTCAAAATTATTTATTATTGAAAGACAAACATGCAAAGGGAAAAATTGTATCCTGAAAATAATAATTTGTCACTCAAAATAAAACCAGCTAGGATTATCGGCACTTGGTGGGTGTGGTGTATATGACCTTTCAGTCATATACAGTGTAATAAACCAGTGTTACCAATATAAAAAAAAGTGAAATAATCCTGATTAAATCTGGGTTAAAAAAAAAAAACTTGACTATAAAATTTCTAATATACCCAAACATTTGCAACGTCTTTAGGGGGGAAAATGATTACTTTCCTAGAGTATGTTTGACTTTCCACGTAATAGTTTTTGTTCAGCTACAAAGCAGTTGGAAGGGCTGGAGGAGCATATTCTAGACTGAGCTTCAGGGAAAAACTCCTAAAACATTCACAAAGGATCTACAGAAGGGTCTGCCTCTGCCGTTTCTGACACGGGGGCCTGAGGGGCTACCTCAAGTGCTACTTCTAAGACAGCAGCCCTGTCACGTGATCTGACCCAGTCAAGTGTTTGCCCAGGTCCTCACCTCTTGACATCCATGGACTTCAAGGATGGACATTTGGATTTCTGCTTTAACTGGTACCAAAACCCTCTACAAAGACACTTGTCAGCATTAATAGCAGAAGCAGCAGAAGTGTGGCCTCCGCCTCGTGACACTCATAGCTCCCTTTCGATTTTGACCACAGGTTCTGTGTTTAGTGAAACCTCAGCTGCGTTCAGAAGCTAAGCTGTAAAGGAATCTCGCTTCAGCCCTTAGCCTGCATAAAATTATCCTGCAAAGAGTGGGAACAAAACTGGGTAAATCAATCTGCTGTATGTGCCACAAGATAGAAGGGTAATAATCAGGTTGTAAAAATAAAAATTAGCTTGAATATCTTTCTCAAGTTGAAAAAGAAAGATAAGTCATTGCTAGCTAATTTATAAACAGGCAGTGGTACTCTGATTGTGTGTTTTAAATGTGCACTCTTTCTGCAGATGAAAGTATTGCCTCCACTTGGAAAAGTCTTGACATGACAAATAAGGAGCTAGCTGATGACTTCAATTACAGCTGTTCTCAAAAGGACCCTTGAAGGGGGCATGCTCCACCTCATTATTTTTCTTATTTCAAACAAAATAATTAATTGTATTCATCAGGGAATGGTTTTGTCTGTTTAAAAAAGATAATTTTATTCAGAATGCTTATGTCCCTCCTTTAACTATGGGCTAGGCACAAAGATACTTCTTTTCAATCCTTACCACATCTTTCAAAGGTAGGAAATATTACTCTGATTTTATAGTTAAATTGAAGCTCAGAAAGGTTAAGTAATTTGGCTAGCATCTTACCACTAGCAAAAATGTCTGAGCCGGGTGTTGGCTGACTTCTCTTGAATAGTAGTATAGTATAACTGTTTACATATTTTCCATTCGCTTGTATACTTTACCAGCCTTCTAAATAGGCAGTCGAATATCATCCTCAGTTGGTCCTGCTAGCTATGAAGGAAGAAAGCAGTGTTGTGCCATTCCACGAAGGAGACATTTAGAGAGGATGGTAACAGAGGAAGAACTGAGAGAGGGTTTTCTGAGCAGTTAGTATACAGATAGGCAGATAAGGACTAGGAAATCTAAGGTTGCCAATATAAAAGGTGGGGGAGCAATGGGTGAGGAGTGGGAATAAAGACTAAAATTCCCATGGTGCTGCTATAACTGCCATTAACAGAAAGGCTGCCATGATGGCTAAGAAAAGGGGAAATGAAATGAAGCAAGGAGGCAGGACTTCTATGTAGAACAAAGATGCCATTCATATTTAAGCAGATACATCCATCATCGTATGGGCAATTTTGGTTATGGTGAACTTGTCAAACAGTCAAGAAAGTAACAGTGGGAAAATTATTAAATCATGAGTTTGAATCCTATGCACTAATAATAATAAATAACCAAAATATATAACCAGGTCTTAGGTTGCACATTTTAATTATGGTTTTAATAAAATATTTTGTAAATTAATTTAAAATCACTTTGTAATAAGATAAGGTAAAAACTGTCCTAAGTAGAGTATAATCCAGCTGATATTTTAAGTTATTTATATAGAATTCAGAGTAAAATAACAAATGTCATCAAATACACAGGTATTTTAAATTATTTTAAGTATTTTACAATATGATATACATATATCCATATATAATTTTGGCAAGATTATCGTCTTAATCACTCCATGTTGATATCCTGGCATTATGACAAATATGGGCATATAAGGAAAGAGAATTCTTTACTTGATATGGTCAATGTATTTGAATTAACTTCCAGTTATTTTTTATTAGTGTTTTGCAAATTTTTTTTAATTTTTATTTTAAAATTTTTGGAGTTACATTTTTTCGCTCTTCCATATGTGCACATATTCCACTCACCCTCCACCAAACCACCTCTGCCAATACACCATCTGTTAATATTTTTCATTCAATAATATTTGAACATCTTCTTTATGTAAGTCACTTATAAATCAATCAAATTAATCCTGTTCAGAATTCATGCCCACATCTTCTGGACTTGACTTGGATAAAAAGAATTTTCAGAAACTCACAACTGTTATAAAGCACCTAGTATCTATTATAATAGGAAATCAGAAGTTTATATTGTACTTATATGATAGTATAAAGTTTTCTATCCACAGGGAAAAAAATCTCTTCACATGCAACATCCCAAATGTTCTTCCCAAGTAGAGAGATTTGATCATTCTTGCCTTTGTATTTTTGTCCAACATTTTTTTTAAAGATTTATTTATTTATGCATATAAGCTGGGGTACAGGCCAGAGGCATGGGGCAGCGAGAGGGTTCACCAGAGACAGAGTGGGAAGCAGAACAGGCAGATCGAGGGAAATACACTGCTGAGGGGAGCAGCAGGCAAAGCAGGAGAAGTCTGCCGCACCATGTGGGAATCTCCCCGGCAGGGCATCGAACTCACTTCGCTGCTGCCGACATCTCCACAGCGCAGTGTTTAACTGCTGCACCACCAGGGAGGCCCTGTCCAACATTATTTATGCAAATAAAATTATATTACTACTCTAAGCCAGCCTATCTGCATATAAAGCCCAGGAAGACACCTGTGGGCTACATTCACTTACAGGTAATATGAAATGCTCTAGGGGAGTTTAACTTTTGATTTAGTGTGCCATGAATTTGTTTTTAAAAAACTGAAGGGCTATCCAGTTTTATCACAAAACAATGACATTTAAAAATTATTTTCTGGCACCGATGTTTCAGATATTTTCCAGAAAATTTTAAATTATCTATCTATTTTAAATGATTTTGTAATTAAAATAATGTATTAGCACAATAGTAATCGTATCAAATCTATTTTAAATGTAGCATCAACTCTGATATTTAAGTAATTAAATTTTCTAATTATCTATCCTTTTTAGTATGTGCCTAATTTTATTGGCTTATAGACTATTTGATAACTTTGGTTTCCTAATCTTATTAGAAGAAAATAGTGAGTCCAAATACTTATACATTTACACAGGGGGTTCTGGCTATGAACTGAAAACTAGCCAAGACATAAAGTGAAAAATTATGGATAGCAGATCTATCTGTAGGGTATTATTATTGCGTCCCTAAAAGTCTCATCTGTATGAAGGCAAACATCTTCCCGAACCATAATGAGACTCAGTGTAAATCTCTTCAGGGTCATGTTTAACAGTCTATGCCTATGGAAATCATAAGATTATCTGCAACATTGCTCAGTTTCTTTCTGTTTCTAGTTGAATTAATTCTGCTCTATTGCACAGTTGAGCATCTGAGTGATTTCTAAAACAATAAATATGATGATCCTCAGGCTCTGAGAGGCTGATGTTAACTTTCCTGAAACTTAAGAAAATACTGTATATTAATCATGAGGGTAAAAACTCACTTGGTATTTATTGAAATGAAAAAATAGCTTAACGTCTTTACAAATTCTACTCTATACCCTGCTGACTCAGGCCCTGGATCAGTAATATTCATTAAAAATGAAGACCAAAAAGCTATCCATCTACAAAGCTTTACTTGGCCTTTACTCATAGGTATTATAATGCTAATAAGTGAGAATGTGGAACCTACATTTACACCAATAATGAGGTAGTGAAAGGAATAAAAGAGGAAAGAGTTATCTTTTATTCTAGAAATAAAATACACTATGTTGAAGCTAGAGAAATCTTGAAAGAAGAAAGCTGTCCATCTATTTTATTTTCTGTAATTATATTTAAGCAGTTATAGCAGGCAATACGTAAAGAATGAAACATTGTTCATTACACATTATTAATTGATCAGTAGAACATGCATCAGGGATTATATACATATATATACACAAACACACACATATACACAAACACACACATATACACATACTTACATATAGATAATATAGATTTATTCATCCACACAATAAATTTATTCAGCTAAATAACAAAACTCAAAGAGGCTATACTATTTTCAATAGATTAAATGCCAATATTTGAATGTGTGAACCTATCCATAGGGCCACCACGGAATAAGAAATACATGTTAGATTTAGTTTTAAAGTTACTGATGGGGCCTCCCTGGTGGCCGAGGGGTTAAGTCTTAGCCCTATCACTGCTACAGCCTGAGTTTGATTCCTTGCCATGGAACTAACTGTATATGGCCTGGTAGACCTCTCCTGTCTCACTGCCCCCCTCAGCAGTGTATTTCAGTAAATCAGCCTGTTTGTCTCCCCACTTTGTCTCTGGTGAATCCTCTCACCATGCCCTAACCCCTGGCCTCTGGCCTACACCCCAGTACTTCTATGCATAAATAAGTAAATCTTAAAAAAATCGTCACTGATAAAGTACTAAATTAAGAATTATAAATAAATAAATAACTTGCCATACAATTGAGAAGAAATTTATTTGTATTTTGTGTCATCTATTTAGACATATTATTTCTGAAAGACTTCAGGTGGACAGAGTGGAGACTGAAGTGATTTCCAAGAACAGTTCCTCAGGTAGCACATTCTCACAACTGTGACTCAAGTTACAGCCCTGCTCCCCCATTCAATATATGCAACACTAAGATCTGTTTCCTCACCATAAACTCCAAAGTAACACCACCAACCTTTTCCCAGCAGATGGTCTGAAGATAACAGATGATTTGCTCTCTAAATAATGTTAAGAGGTTAAATCTATGTTAATGTAATTGCCATATAGAAACAGCCACAGTCACGTTAGTAAAAACTAGTAAACTTTATTTACAGATTTATTATTCACTTCCAGTGGAAGGTCTAAATGCTCACAGAAAATTAACTCAAAATGTTTTAACTGTCTTTTTTAATTATGTCTGTTTCTCCCCCCAAAACTTACTAATATTCCTGGGCATATTGAATTTACAAAGAAAGTGATAATGATGAGTAACCTTGACTTGAAAAGTCAGAGCAATGCAGAGGAAGAAGATTGGTCACAGAATCCACATTTCACATTTGCTCTCTGACATCATTTGTATTAGTACAAACAAGTTTTCAATCTGCAGAGCAATTCTTCCTGTCTGCAAAATAGTATGATAACAGCTCCTTCACCGGGTACCCACAGGTAACCAGTAAGCTCTGAGGGGATGATATAAGGGTATGATATAAGGTAGTTGAATCAGAAGATAAATCAGCACAGGGCATGAGCTACTGTTAGTGAACGCGGTCAGGGGTCTGAATTTTCTCTCCTAAAGAGTAACATGTTAATTACTACAGCACACATGGGCAACTTACAAGCATCTCTGATCATTGTCCTTTTTTTTTAAAATCTGTGATAAATTTTTAATTTAAAAAGTCAGAAAGAAAAAAGTATCATATGATTTCACTCAGATGTGGAATATAAAGAAACAAAGCAAATGAACAAACAAAACAAAAACAAACCCTTCTACTCTGACAACAGAATGGTGGTGATCAGAGGGGGAGGGGAAGTGTGAGGAATTAAATTTAAATTTTCTCAGGACCACAGCTTCATACTAAAATGGGAATGGTGAAAATGACACCTACCTCCTAGGGTTGTTACAAAGGTTCACAGATTAATATTTTTAAAGGACTCAAAACAATGTTCGGCATAGCAAATGTCTCATATATACATGTTAAAAAAATTAATAAGTTAAGGTTCTCAAAAGAAATCTTAAAGTTGTTCCTAACACTGGTTTTTGAACTAATACTGTTGTTTAAAATCAACTAAGGTCCTTATTATACACAAATTCCTAAGACCCATTCTAGACTCACCAAATCGGATTTTGAAGATTCTGTAATTTTGGCAAGTTGCTTCAGTGGTTCTGTATGTAAACAAAATTGGGAACTACTAGTTGACCAACTTTCTACCTTACTAGAGTTTTTTTGAGTAACTACAACATCAAGGATATGTTTGTAGTCACAAGGTAAAAAGACCAATGTGAATTAAATTTTTAAAAATGATTTATCATTTTTTCCCTTCACTCATTGACTTACATATTTATTTATTCATTTATTATGTCAATTCACTTTATCTTTACTGTGTCTTTTTTCTTTTGATTAAGTTTACTTTTGTTATTATTGACTATTTAAGTTGTTATCTTTATACTCAAGGAGTCACAGGCTTTGTTGATGCTTATGTAATCCTGTGCAGCAGGTAATTCAGCCGTTATTTGTCCATAGCAAGCTTTCTGTAGCTCAGAAAAGTTGATTGATTTATTCAAGATCACACATATGGGGCAGTACTAGGATGAAAAGCTTACTCTTCTCAGTCTAGATTCTTTATTTTTCTAGCATTATCTATGGTTTTAATTCATTTCATTATATTAATAAATAAGCACATGAATTTTTCTAGACTTAAATTTCAAATGTTAAATGTTAGTTTATAAAAAATCTACATTATATGTTAATTAGAGTTGTTAACTTTGGAAAGTGTCTCCTTGGTGTGAAATAGAACATAAAATACAAATCTAGTTTGGATATGCAAACACAGATTTCATTTTTTAATGGCCAATAATGGTCTGTAATCAAACTACAGCTTGTTAGTTAAACGATTACCTTGTTAGCTAGAATTTTAAACATAGACTAATTCATTAATTCATAAATTGTTTTCCAGTTTTGACCAGCCAACATTGTCTGTGACTGTGTGTGGGCATCAAGAATGTTGAGGACTGTAGTAAATTCAGGTGTGATATTGGAAAAGGGCTCTGTGCTCAACCAGTCTCTAAGCATCAGAGGTGAGGTAGTTCCCTCATTCTGGATGGTGAGATTAACTGCCTCTCACTGACAGGCATTTGTTATGTGGGAGGCAGGCACATGGAGATTTGGTCTTTTCATTTCTAAGTTCTTCCTTAATTTTCATAACCAGATTTTCACCCTTAGAAGGGCAATGACTGTCCTGCACAAGTTTATGTGCATCTGTGAGATACTGAAGGGGCCACTCTAACTTATGTCATTAAAAATTCACACATCAGAGCATTAAATTCACATTATGCATAAAAATTAACATTAATACCATAAGGCGCCTAGAGATTAATAGATAAGATTTTAAAAACCGGAATAACATTCTGCTTAAACTTTAAAATGCTAATTGTTTTCAACTGAAATGTTTACAGTAAATGAAAGAAATATGCCTTCGATTGTGATTGTTGTTTTTTTTTTTTAATTTTTCAGACCTGAGTTTCCAACTAGAAAGTAGAAAAGTATGTTATCTATTTTACAAGGACACAGTGAAGTCACTGGACAAGAACTTTGATAAGAATTTCAGATCTTCATACTGACCAGGCACATTCACGTCCTACTATCAAATGCAAGTATGATTTTATTTGGGGCATTTTGACCACCTTGTGAGAGCAACAGGAAAAGAAACAGCTGTTCATCCCTCAAAAAAAGAAAAAAGTCTTATAAGAGGAGTGAGAGCAGCCTCCCTAACATTTAATGACTGGAAAAGCAAGCAGACTGAATCCAATCTTTTCATTAAATTACCTAGCTTCAATTACTCTAATTGGGTTCCAAGTGCCCTAAATATATTTGAATAGTGACTGCCAGTCTCTGGTAATTCTCATTTTCAAGGTGGCCAAAGCATTTCCAAACCCGGCTGCCGCGTGAGCTTCTGTCCAGGTGGAAGTCTGTGCAGACCCGAGACCCTCGCAAAGCTCCGCAAGGTTTCCCCCTCCACTGGCGCGGTTGCGTTCTCAGCAAAGGCAACTTACTTTAAAACAAGGGGAGCAGGGCCTTCCTGGCGGCACAGTGGTTAAGAGCTACGCTGTGGAGCTGTCGGCAGCGGCAACGCGAGTTCGATGCTGGGCTGGGGAGATTCCCACATGGCATGGCAGACTTCTCCTGCCTGCCTGCTGCTCCCCTCAGCAGTGTATTTCCGTTGACCTGCCTGTGCTGCTCCCCACTCTGTCTCTGGTGAACCCTCTCACCACCCCATGCCTCTGGCCTGTACCCCAGCTTGTATGCATAAATAAATAAATCTTTAAAAATAAATAAAACAAGGGGAACAGTGATTTGTCTAAAAGGGTTTAATAAACTAGCATTTATGTTGGACCGTGATATTTACAAAGTCTAGAAGGAATTTCCACACCATTGTTTAGAATCCAATAATCCTAAGATAGGACATATTTTCCTATTTGGGACAGAGTGAGTGCTCTTTATCTCCCCCCAAATTGTGTTAAGGTCATCTGTTTATGGAGTAAAAGCCGTTTTCCCTTTGAAAATGGTTGCTTTCCTCTATTTAAAAAAGTGACTTGTATTTTTATGTAAAATAAGGCCACTGTTGTGTCACTATAAATTTGATTCACATGAGCTTTTTTTATGAGTCTACATGTTCATCCTCAAGGAGCAAAATCTATTTGGTGGGAGGCACTGACATTTTGATTGTAGGAAGAAGGAAATGGCAATAATTTCTCAGAAGCTGGGCAGATTGTAAGAGAGATACAGAAAAAGCCACCCAGGTTGATATCGTAACACCTCTAAAACACAGACGGTTGGCAGCACTCTGATAAGATATCCCCCCACCGAATAAAAGTACAACGATTGAATAAACCAGATGCTCGCCACATGAGCCAGCAAGCATGTGGGACCATTTCCGCTCCCTTCTATTCCTTGTTCTATGTGGACACAAATTGCATGACCTCAGGCAAAGTGAAGCTGTGTCAGATAACCCCCATACCCTCTAACCTTTTCAAGCAAAGTACTTTATGATAACTGCTAGCTAGTTAGATGTATACAAGTTGCCTGCAGCACCAAATAATTGTTCTGACCAGTAGCATGCTTGGTCTGTCCTTGCAGCGCTGACTTTTTAAAAGTGTAGGATGTATGTATTCTAGATAATAAATATCCAACACAGTTCCCAAAGTCATCATTGATGGCGTTATCAAGGAAAGTCTATAGCACAATCATAAAAGTGACAGACTTACTTATTCTTTCTTTAAAATAAGAGACAAAATAACTAACTACAGTTGGGGAGTAAGTTTATTTCAACAATGATAGAATGGTGTCAACCACTGAAATATTCTGAAAACTATCTCATACTCTTCCAAAGATCTTCAGAATATGTTACCTGTAACAAATGATATATTATTATTTATTGGGTAACCCAAATACCAAAGAGAAAAGCAGCCAATATATTATGGCAATTAAGAACATGTTTTGAAGTCAAACAAGCCTAGTTCCAAACTCTAGTGCAAACATTTGTTGTATGTATGTGAAAGACTTAATATCTCTAGTCCTCAGTTTCTGGGAAATGCAAATAATACTAGTACCTATCTCATGGGTTTGATGTAAAGAGTATATTAAATCTTTGTAAGCCCTAAGTAAATATTGGTTTTTAATTATAATCATAACAATCATTATTAGCTGTATGGGTTATAGTTCTTGTGTGTGTGTGTGTGTGTGTGTGTGTGTGTGTGTGTGTGTGTATTTATGTACTCTTTCCATTACAAATGATATGTGTTAAAATACCAGAAAAATATTTACTAAAGTCAGGGCAACTAAAGTTAATTTTAAAAAAGTCTTGGTGATGAAGCGTGGAGTCTGTCATTAAAGTCAGTCACTAAAACTAGCTATTGGAACTACAAAAAAAAATTAAAAGAATGATAAGAGGATAAAAATACTAGATAACAAATCTCTTACTCTAGATTCCTTACTACTGGTCAGTTACACTACAGTGGCATGCACAATTCTATGAGAACCATGCCACAAAACTCCTGCCATCCTCCAATAATCAATCCTTTTTGACCTACACCTTCTGGATGACAGGCTTTTCCCCTTCACTGGCCATTTACACTCCCATGAAAGACCCCTTATCCTCTGTTTCATAGGGAGTAGCTTGGACCCTAAATGTGTGTATTCCCATGCCAATCAGGGTTATCCACGACGCCATCTCTCTGTCCTCATGAACTATAAATCATTCTTCTTTCATAAACCCTAACATTAACAACTAACAAAAGATACATTCATGACAAAAGGAATTTATTATGTTTACCTTACAACCATGAGGCAAGTTTTAAAATACTTTCAACATAACAATTTTCTTCAAAATATCATGGTTGCATTTAAAATTTCAGTGCTTTAAATCTTGATCTATAGGGAAATTTTTAATCAAATCTAAGAACACCATGTCCATTTTCTCTTGTCCACTGACAGTAAAGATTCACAATTCCAACTTTTCAGACACTTAAATATAGTCTCCATTCCAACTTCTCTTCTCTGCCCTCAATAATCTCACTTCTGGGGACCTTTCCCCTTCAGTCTGGCTTTTCAGTTGTTTAATAATCCTTCTAACTTCCCTTGACCCTGTACTACAGCGTTTCATCATGATCATTTCAATTTTGCAGCTACTCTTCAGCCACTTCTGGTGGTAGAAAAGTAATTTTTTTCATGAGAATGCAATATATCAGATATCTACATTAAGGTGCAGCACATATTAAAAGTCTTTTTTCTTACTTTTTTAAAAAGAAAATGTTTTAAATGACCTTGAGAATA
Source organism: Scalopus aquaticus (assembly GCA_004024925.1). NCBI lineage: Eukaryota > Metazoa > Chordata > Mammalia > Eulipotyphla > Talpidae > Scalopus > Scalopus aquaticus. The sequence goes on along the minus strand of PVIJ01001134.1, from coordinate 118,761 downwards.
AGAACAGAATTGATATCAGGGCACCTTACTTTATAGAATCCATAATATGAGAAGAGTTAAATGAAATGAATCAAATCACATATATATGTATATGTAAATATATTATTTTGTCATATACACATTATCTATACGTATGTGTGTGCATGCACTAACGCACACATACTCTTACACATACATTAAGGGAGAATGAGAAATGAAAAAAGGAGGGGAAGCTAGGTTGTAGTCTTCATTAAAATATGATCTCCTAATACTATCTATGGTGAAGATTTTTTTTTTAATGAATGAGTGGGATGAAGAAAGAGCTGGGCTTTGGAGTCATAATTTATTTCTGAGACAGAAAGATAATTGTGCTCTCTAGCTCAGTAAATCTCAGTCTTAGTTGAGATACAGGCAAGTATGACAGGACAAACTGAATAGTCGAATTCAGGCAGTATAAATGATAAGAAAGACATTTGAATAAGAAACTATTAAGTTCAAAGATTTGAGAAACTAACATGGCAGTGTGCTGGCTCAAACATACAATCAAACACATGAGCTTCCACAAAACACAATTTCTTGGTTGTTACTTGACTATTTTTCATACTGATAGATGTTTTGCCCTTGGGGTGCACTGCTTTGCACATAAAGAATGATTCTGCTTTGTTCCCATTAGTTTGAAAGACAAGACAGTGACACTGTGCAGAACAGAGTCCAGTGTGAACACTGTATTCAGAACAAACCCACTTTCAAAAGCCCTATTCCGATGATAAAGAAACAGAGATGATATTTTTTTGTGTCTGAATTTGTGATCCCTGCAGTATAAGGAGAAAGACATCGAATGTGTTCCCTGAATAACAATGAAGTATTGGAAAGCAATGACATTCTAATCACTGCTTCAAATGTCAGTGCAAGGATGCTGTGGGTAGCAGCCCCAGTACATAAGTTAACAGCTTTACTGTAAAACCACAAGGGAGCAATTAATGGGAAGCTGTTACTAACCTTCATGCATTCCATTGCTCAAGTGTCTAGAGAAAAGGTCTAATTATAGTTCTAACCTTTCCCAATGGGCCATGAATGACTCTCCAAATATAGGATGTTGTGTAACAAAAACTATGATGAAGATGTAGGATTGACATATAATTGAATTTCCCAATACAATGCACCCATAGTAGAACAACAAATCATGATGGTAATTTGATTTTCACCAGTTTCACCTTAAAACAAAAATATTAAAGTCTGTGAAGAGATAAGATTGAGAAATGTAGAACAGTCCAACCTATAATACTTCGTGTGAAAGGTACAGTACACACAGAGATAGAATGTTACATTATATTTTAACTAAAAACATAACTATTTAAAAGGCAAGTGTTCTATTTGAAGGAAGAACTAGGTCCTAAATGGAATGTGAAACTTAGGAACCCATTAAGTGCAATAATACTTTTTAGTAGGCGCACATTTCAAGAAGATGGTACATTTATATTTGTTGTTTGTTTTAAGTAAGATTCTTCTTGTAGTGTGGAAGTTAACATTTCTATAATTTGAGACCCTATTCATTAAAAAGAAATATTCATTGAGTTCTTTGGGCAAGGCAGTTTTACTTATCAGGATAAAAACTACTTTCAAGAAAAATACCCTATGTCCTCAATTAATATCACTGACAGATTCAAAGAAACTGAGACTCTAAGCCATAGAACATATAAAGAAGCCAGTTTTACCATAGAGTAATTAATATAAACAAGAGTTAAGTTCCTACAGTTTTATATCTGGCACAAAAATATCACCAAATTTCTAAATAATGGGGGCCTCCCTGGTGGCACAAGGGGTTAAGTCTCAGCACTATGAAGCTATCAGCAGCCCCTGAAGCACAGGTTTGAGCCCCAACCAGGGAGCTAACCCACATGGCTCAGCAGACCTCTCTTGTCTCGCTCACTGCTCCCCTCAGCAGTGTATTTCAGTAGATCTGCCTATTCTACTCCCCACTCTGTCTCTGGTGAATCCCCCTTTACATCTGGCTTACTACCCAGCTCTTCTATGCATAAATAAATAAAATAAATCTAAAAAAAAAAAGTAGTACAGACTTTCATGTATAGGATGCCCACAGATACAAGCTATCATACTACACGCATTCCACCTTTCAAAATTTACTAAAATTCCATTTCTTCCCTCTGACCTTCATACTTGTATAACTATCACCTCTCCCTGCAGTCTAGCAAAGCCTAAAGAGTTTGTGTGTCCTACTCTTCATCAAGGGTTTTATAGAAATCAGGTTACCTGTTTATCTTGCAATCTCAACTTTAGGATGGACTCAAAAGTGATTGTCTAGTTTTTGTTTGTTTGCTTATTTTTTTTTTTATCACTATTGGAGAGGAAGTGACTTCTGTGTGACCTCTATCCTAAACAGAAGTTGAACTTGTGCTCAGGTTTTAGAGAAAAATAAAAAATATACAACTCTTCCAAAACAGTAGATACTCAACAATAGATATTATTCTAACTTTCAGATCAAGTTATCAGTCTCCATATTGGACTCCAATTCTCACTGTAATTCCCTAATGTACTCTGGAAACAGCAGTTAGAATAATCTGTTTATACTATGTCCATTAGATGTATGCACTTGTACTGCTTAGAATTCCTCAACGGTTTCCTACTGAACATAAGGTAAAATGTGAAATCCTTACCCTGATCTACACAACTTGTCCACATCTTTTCATGACCCATATCTAGACCTTCCCTGTTGCATGGACACCTTGCACTGACAAATGGGAGTCATGGAGCAAGCTGCAGGATCAGGATGCTGCCTGAAGAGCCAGATCCCGATCTTTTATTTATGGAAGAATTATCCAGCATCATTTGTAAGGGGAAGGAGGACAAAGAGAAAAGAGAGCCATGAAACTTGAAAATGTGCTATGTCATCTATAGTTTCAGGGGTTGTGAATCTGTCCCCCAGGCACTTCTCATCTGCTTGATGACTTGGTATTGTAATGGAAATCAAGCCTTAGATCCCCAGCCAAGGTTTCAATCTTATCTACAAGGCATTCCACCATCAGCTTCTGGGGTCCCTTGTTATACATCAGTCAACGGCCCCCCAGGCATTCCTGGTCACACCTCCTGAAACATACCCTTCCCTGGGTGACTAAGCTTTCTGCTCTTGATTGATTTGAAAGGCACCTTGAAGGGTTGGGTTTCTATAACTGATTGACTGGGCAGTTGTGATCTTGTATATGAATGCAGAACCACAGGTAGCAAAAATGGTGGCCGAACAGGCAGTTTGAGGATTAGCAGACCCCCACTTCCCTCTTGTTATTTTCCTCTGTGTTTGAGTCAGTTTGGTTCATCTCTCACCTTAGACTTTCCCCTAATACACACACTCACTCCTGCACAAAAGAACTGGTTCCTTCTTACCTATCCTTCACATCATGGTGAAAAGCCAGGAGCCCTTTTCTCTGCACATTATTCTCACTCTCTGCATATTGTTTCTTTACAACTCCAAAATGTAGTTATGAAGTGCTTTGTATATTTCCTTTTTCACTCATTTTGATTTTACTCTTTCCTCTCCACTACAATCTTCATGAGGATATGGACCATTTACATCTTGCTGATTAGAGTCTGTGCTGCACCTAAGACAATGCCAAGCATACCATTTGATAACTATTTCTAAGTGTATTTAAAAATATTATAGCTGATCATTATATGCCCTTATAGATGCTACCTCATTCTGTATTATTTCCAAAGAAATTATTTTATTATTATAAATATAATAATTATGTGCTAAGTATTATATATACTATATGAATATTATATTATATACACTGTAACAATACTAAATATTTACTGTAAATTATTAGATTAATAATTAATAAAAGAGTAGAGAGGGGAAGTCTAGAAAAAGCTTCAACCAAATGATAGAATAGAATCTAAAAAGTTAATCCGTTAGAATATAAGTAGACTGCCACTTAAATTACCCAGAATGAATTGCTAGCTATTTCTTAAAAATAGAAAATATTTATGTAAAGAAATATGCAGGTGAATGTAATTTTCTGGGAAAAAATATCCAGGGATATAAATGAAAGTCAGTTTGCAACCTCCTATTTCATAAGAGTCTGTTCTTCGGGGATTTTTTCAACTTCGTTTTGCAGAATCAAGTAGCTCAGTTATTTTGAGTAAGCATATGTACTTTTAAGTGGTTATTCAAACTGAATTGCCCAAGTTTTTTAGGGTTTAGTGCTCACTAAATGTTATATAGAACCTGGAAGAAATGGATAGTAAAATTGCAGGAACTCACGAAATTATTAACATTTTATTCTACTGTGAGCAAGAAAATAGCATCAAGTATTTATATAAGGCAGAATGGTGTCTTAGAATATATAAGTCATCCCATGCCTCAAGTATGCTCATGGATATATTGAAAACTTTATTTAGTTTCTGTTGACATATCATAAAAAGGGAGATTAAAATAATGTTGACTAATACATCTAAACAAGATTCTTCATTAAAACTGCCTACTGGCCTAAAGGATCTTATGTCTGCAACTTATTTCTTAGCACCTTTCAAAGTCTACCAATACATAGAAAACTTTTTAAAAATTCACCTTCAAAACACCTTAGAACATTATTTTCCATTAATGTGATGAAAAGCATGTGAAATTTCATCTCCAAAGGATTTCTCTTTTTACAAAAAGCTGAGAGAGTGAAAGGAAATGGTTTGGAAGGCCTCTTTCTAATGATGCATAACTTCTATGGCTGGAGAAGATAATATGAGGCAAATTCCAACACTGGCCTAGTTTTGACTTTGTTACTGAAATCATATAAGTAAAATATAATAAACTATATAAAAATTTAGGTGGTATTTATCTGTAATATCGTATTTTTGGAGTCATGAAAAAGCTTGAGACAACAGCAGATAAAAGACACTATCATAATGAAATAGCAATTATGCACTGTCCTTTTAGCCTCAAAAATATATCACCATTACAATTTAACAACAACAAAAAATCTCATTTAAAAATGGGCAAAGGAATTAAATAGATATTTCTCCAAAGAAGATACATAAATGGCCAATAAGCACTTGAAAAGATGTTCAGTATCACAATTCATTAGGCAAATACAAATCATAATAAATCATAAACACAATGAGAAACTATCTCACACCAATTAGGATAGCTATGATCAAAAACAAACAAAAAAAATAGAAACAAACAGAAAATGGCAAGTGTTAGCAAGTATGTAGAGAAGTTGGAACCTTTATGCATGATTGGTAGGAATGCAAAATCAGTTGTGGAAAACAGAATGTCAATTCTTTAAAATTTAAAAATAGAATAAGCATATGACCCAGGGTTTTTGCTTCAGGTTATACACCCAAAACAATTGAAAACGTAGTGTAGAAATGATATTTCCAGACCCAATTTCATAGCAGTATTATTAATAATAGCAAAGGTGGAAGCACCCATATCCATGGATGGATGGATGAATAATGTGTGTGTGTATATATGTGTGTGTGTGTGTGTGTGTGTGTGTGTGTGTGTATGTATATCACACATATAATACATACGTATATGTGTTTATATATCTATATGTAATGCTCAACATTCAAGAGGGAAACTATTCTAACTCATGCCACAACATGGATGAAACTTGAGGACATTAAGCTAAGTGATATTAATAAATCACAAAAGGAGAAGTACTATATAATTCCACTTATGTGAGGTACCTAGAGTAGTTGAATTCATACAGACAGATGATGGATGGTGGTGATGGTAGCTGAAAACTACTCACGTACTTACTGCCACTGACTGAACATTTAAAAGTGGCTAAGACGTAAATTCTATGCTATGTGCATTTTATCTCAATAAAAATTTTTAATTAAGAAATTTTTAAATGTACAAAAATCATAAACACAAAGGTATAAATTCCTTATGTTTATCTAAACTTTAAGATTGTATCCACTGTATTCTCCATTCTGTCTGATTTTTAGAACACATTAGGAGGTCAATAAATAGTCATCATTTAACTTGAAAACTAAATAAACCCCCCTGTGACCCTCCTAGTGTTATGTGATTTACTATCATTGACCCTGAAATGGAAGATGTCAGTATTGCTATCATAGCTAGTAGTTCACAATCATTAAGTCAAGATAGAGTTTTCTGGTTCTGTATTATTGCTCCTCTATTTCAGGAATTATGCACAAATACAGACAAGCAAAAACTAGCATAATTTCTGTGATATCCACATTTAAAACTACAGTGATGGTCCTCATATGAACTATTATCAAGTGAGCCATCCATAAATAGGACAAGTCTTTGGGATGTCACACAGTAGGTCCAGTGTAAGCTTATCAGGACTTCAGAAATCAAACTACAAGTTAATAAAAGGAGGGGTGGGGATGAGACAGGATAACAAAGGGAAGAAGATAATTACAATAAGGAATGAGAACATGAACAAGCAGTAAGTTAAAAGAGGCACAAAGTTAATATTTAGAAAACATCTAAATTCTGAGATTATACAATGCATTTTTCTATATGTCATCTCAGAATCCCCATATGAACTCTGCCAATTAAAAACCACATTTTAACAGATGAGAAAACAGAGATTTGGAGAACTTAAAAGAGAAAAACAAATCTTTTAGGGGAGAGAGCCAGAAAATGAACACAGGTTTTAATGATGTAAACTAGCATTGTTCTAATCATGTAATTAGCCTACTTCACAGGTGATGCTCAGAGGTGAAAGGACTTTGAAGACTTAAAGACCCCGTGGAAGAGGGAATTTTAATTACGTTATCAGTATTTCAAAGCAGTAAGTGCCTTCCATTTGTACTTGTATGCAGTGATCATAATGATAAAATATAACTGTGCCAAATTTAAACGTGTGCACATGGATATACATGAGGAAGCGCACTTCAAGCAGGCAGGAAATGAAATTCTCTGCCTATTTACATGCAGAAAGTGTAGGAATAGACTTTTTGTAGAAATTTGCTGTTATTGGGTAAATGATTTCAAAACATTTTTAAATATGGTCTATAAAATCTCTAATATTGCACAATGTTTTGTCTCAAGTAAGCTTTCAGTTCTTTTCGATTCTTTGATTCCTTCTCGTGTTAACTTTTTCTCTCATCTTTCTACTTCTCTCCCCATTCAATTCTCTGTACTTTTCTTGAACAGAAGTAACAACTTCTTCACCTTTACAAAACTCAGGCAACTTTTCCCTACACGGAAGCAGCAGCAGGCAACTTTACCACCAAGTGAGGTGGAAATTTTATATGTCAAACAGGCTGGTGGGAGAGACCCCTGGAGCCAGAAGAAGATGAACGATTCCTCTCTGTGTGCACTGCCTTGCTTCACAGCAGCTCGCGGAGTAAGCATACATTTTCTTCAGGGGCATTGCTACAAAGCATACTTCCGGAACATTCTAAAGTATTCAAGTCAAACCTCAGTCTTCCAGCAAGTCTCTCTCAGGAGTGGAGACGGGTTTCGGCCATGACAAGCAGAAAACTGACTTTGAAGTATTTCTCACTTACGTTTCCTCCATGTCCTTATTTGTCTTTTTTGAAGTGGAAAGTAAAAGGGAAGGGACAACAGTATGCCTATTATAGGAGAGCTTGGGGAAAGAATGCTTTTCACGGAAGAGACATTGCAGTTAGGCAAAGCAGAAAATGTGAGCCTTAAAGCTGAATGACTCAGGCTCACTTTCCGTCCGCCCCAGTCCTCCACAACGATCTGGAAGAACACACCGTTTTGTTCCTGCCTCGGTGGTCCTGGGGGAGGGGGTGGGGGGGGAGGCTTTTTACTTTTGCAAAATACTTGCTATCTAGTCGACAGAGTTGTCAGAATGATTGGTGAGATAATGTAAGAGTCAAAAATCACTACCTTCCTACCTCATAATGATGCAATAAGTATATCTGAGGTGGTATTCTGGGTTTTCATGAAATCATGTAGAGTTTTAAGACTTTGAAACTTTAATAATTTAGACTATAGGTGTGATAGATACAGATTGTAAATGGCTTTTAAAGGTAAATTGATTTTTTCCTACCTCTGAAAAACATGAATGTCATTTGTCCTGGTTAATGTGGTTGTCAGTTTTCATTTTTCATGGGGTGGGAAACAAAATTCTTTGCTACAATTAGGTAATGGAATTACCATTCACTTTGATACATTTACTTAAAAATCTCCTTTAAATTTTTCGATTACACCTCAACCTGGTGTGCATGACTTTACGAACACTTTATCTATGATGTATATAATTTTGGAAGAAATGTATTAAATGTTAGTGAAATAGCATGTGATGGGGCATTAACATGGAACATATTTTTAAAGTCATTACTATGTAATAATTTAAGTTTCTTAAGTGATAAATTCCTATAGCTATTTAGATGTACAAATATGTATATTGGTTTTCAATAGCTGCTGTCCCAAATCATTATAAATTTACCAACTTAAAACAACACAAATACATGATGTTATATTCTGTAGATTAGAAGTCCAACAGAGATCTCAGTTGGCTAAGATCAAGGTGTTGACAGAGCTACATTCTTTTCTGGAAGCTCTGGGAGAGAGTCCAGTTCTACCTTGTCTAGCTTCTAGAGGCCACTTGCATTCCTAGGAGTTTTCATTTATAACATCATTTTCAAAGTCAACAACAGCAGGCCCAGTCTTTCCCACAAGACCTTCTCTCTGTTTTCTCTTTACCTCTTCTACTCCTAAGGAATCATGTGATTACATTGGGCCCATCCAGCTATTCCAAGACAATCTCCCCATCTTGAGGTTAGCTGATTAGCAGACTTAGTTGTATCTGCAAACAAATTTCCTTTTGCCATATAATATAACAATCATAGCTTCTAAGGAGTCATATAAGGAAATCTTTTTGGTATCATTATTTTATCAACCATAGCAAGCAATTATTTATAGCAGAATATGGCAGATTATTATCATTTTAGGTCCAATCTACTATTTATGCAATTAAGATATAACTTAACACTTTGTGTGCTGGCTATTTTCTGTGCCACTGCATGAATGGTATAAACATTCAATAAAACACACACAGCTCCTGAACTACTGGATGTATTTTAATGAAATTTTAAATGCATAGAGATTAAAGCTTCTAGACTGAGTACGATCAAAGAAATAGCTCCCAATAGTTCCAAATAAATCCACCGTGGCGTGAAAAACTGGAGACTAGATGAACACATGAATACGTGAATACGTGAGCAGACCACAAAGTGTTAAATTACATATGGCATATGAAATTATGTAATATGATACAATATGACATATGCAATATTATATGTATATTTCTCCTATATACCCCAGTCAAAATTATTTCTTCTCATACTATATTTCCCTGTAGGATAATGAAAGCGGATAAGAGAGAGAAATATGTTGGAGCAGTAAATTATCAATGTCAAATGACTGATGCTCCCTGTCAGAAATCAGTGTCGAGGAGTGTCACACAACTTGGGAAGTATTTACAGCTTCACAATATTTACCAAATCTGAGTTCATGACAATTTCACCAAAATTAGGTGAAATCAAAGGCTGGAATTTATCCCAGACTTTTGCTGGGACCAAGATCCAAAATTTGCATTTCATGAGTTCTGAGAGTGCCAAATCAGATTTGGCCTCCAGAATGTGATGATGCCTAAGTCTCACTTTTCTGTAGATTGAGCACTAAGGTGAATGATAACAGTTACCAAGAAGTTATCATACGGGGCCTCCCCGGTGGCGCAGCGGTTAAGCGCTGCGCTGTGGAGCTGTCGGCAGCGGCGACGCGAGTTCGACGCCCAGCCCGAGAGAATCCCACATGGTGCAGCAGACCTCTCCTGCCTCGCCCGCTGCTCCCCTCAGCAGCGTATTTCTGATCTGCCTGTTCTGCTCCCCGCTCTGTCTCTGGTGAACCCTCTCGCCGCCCCACACCTCTGGCCTGTACCCTAGCTTGTATGTATAAATTAAAAAAATAAATAAATCTTTAAAAAGAAGTTACCATATGTCAGTTACTTCTAGAGGAGTTACATAGTCTCTCACTATTAATATAAAGATTGCAACATCTGTTATGCTTAATTTTAATTTTGTGTACATAATTTTGTCCATCCCTCAGTACTCAATATAGATATCATTATCCCCATCATTAAAAACAGAAAACTAAGTGAGATGCTATTTATATATTTATATGGTAATCAATATTTTTTTTTTTGTAACAGTTAACTTCAATAATATAGTTCTCAGGTTCATGTAATTGGAAATTTCCAGGCCTACTTCAAGAGTCATTCTTATTCCTCTTTAACTTTGGGCCCCTGGGAGGGTGGAGGGTCATCTACCCTCTTCAAAATGTTCACATCATAATATCTGGAACCTATAAATGTTTTTTACATGGCAAGAGAAAGTGAAGGATGCAGATGAAATTGCCATCTGCTGACCAAATAGCGATTATATTTGAGTGCGTACAGTGTGATGTCAAGAGACTTTAAATGGGAAAGAGGGAGAAAGACATCAGAACCAGGGAAATACTTGACTGGCATGAAAAGGGTCCAAGAAACAAAAATGTGGAAAGTTTTGGGAAACAGATTCTCCCCAAGTGTCTCCAGAAAGGAATGCAGCCCTATTGATACTTGAATTCTAGCCCAGCCCAGTGATATCCATGTTGGACTTTTAACCTCCAGATTTATAAGGTAATAAATTTGTATTACCTTAAGTCACTAATAGTTTGTTGTACTTTGTTAAAACAGCAATGGACAATTAATACAGTGGGAATTAATTAAACCTATTCAGAGTTGAAAAGACCAGGCGTCCATAAAGGGATTCAGGGGCTCTTCACCATTAACCATTCACTGAGACTCCTGTGAAGGAAAAAATGGCATATATGCTGTGATTCTAGAAATATTAGAGGTAAGAAAATAGGAGAAATGGAAGTGGAATTCTTGGGAATTAAAAAAAAAATACGTTTTCGATATTTAAATTAACTACTTGATAAGTGCTTTTCCAGTTGTGTCTAATCACAGTATAAAGAAAATCACTTTCTTTGCATTATGCAAAATCAAATAAAAAGAGATGAATATTAAAAGTTGCAAAAATAAAACAATTTTAAAACTGATAGTTCTGTTACCGGAACAAAGCTGCCTTAGCAGTGGGAGCCAGCAGGGGCAGTGGTGCCTTTTACCCCACTGCTCCAAGAGCAGTTATGGCAGTTGCTCCTGCCCAGTAACTGCCATTTTGAATGGACTAATCAGGTGCTAGGAGCTGATGGGTAGGTCCAATCAGCTCCAGGATTGAAAAATGGTCCAATCAGTCTTGCGGAAGGTACTCTGAGAGAGGATATAAGCCAGAATCGGAGGGACCTGAGAGAAGGGGAAAAAGAAGAGAAAAAAAGAGAGGATGCCAGCCCAAGAGAGAGAAGGAGACCCCTGAAGAGAACAGCAGAAGACAACGATGACACCAGCCCCCAGGAGAAGAAAGACGATGGTTCCAGACTTTGAAGAGAGAAGAAAGAAGTCCATTCCTCTCCTCCGAGGAAGAAAGAAGCTGCCCTCTGAGCAGGAAGAGAAGCTGAAGAACTCTGCAGAGACTGGGCCTCCGGTCCTGTCTCTGACGTAGCTTGAAAGGAGCACCGGAGGCCCTGGGCCTGGTGTCTCAAAGAGCTGCTTGTTGTTATAACACACTACCTCACTAAGAGCTACCATCACCGATGTGTTCTGGGCGAGGTAGCCGCCACTTGAGGAGGCAGTGAGCTCTCTGTTTCCCCCATTTGTAAAATAAACCCCATGTTTGCTGTTGTTGTTCCTGTAGCCTGAAGTCTCTTGCAATTGTGTGCACGGGTGAGACCCCACAGACAGTGACCTGTCCTCTCATCCAGCACTGTCCTTTGTTGTTTTTGGCCTTTTGGCCTTTTTGGGCTTTTTGGTGGCTCTTTCCTCAGAGCCTGGGCAGTTATATCCACATCCGTTCCGCTTTCAGTTCCAGTATTAGTATTCTACCTACCTTTCAGCTACCTACTTTAGCACACTGGATTACAGCTTCTGTGCTCTAGTTCATCAGAAAAAAAATCTAGGACTAGGTCTCTACAGTACAATGCCGGAGACTGTATTAGGCAATAAAATGAAAAGCAAAACTCTAACTCAGATCTTCCCCCCTGAGTTAGGGAGACATTTTTCTAAAGAACTTTTCTCAAGAGGTGTATTTTCACTCTTCAGGGAAATCTTGAATTATTTGTAAGAATATCTTAAAAAGAAATTGTCTCAGGAAAAATCCTTACCCTCTAAACAGAAAAATAATAGCTGAGTAATGACTACATCTAAAATATTGGAAGAGACAGTCACAATGACCTGTCTTCATCTTAAAACTACCATTAAATGGAAATAAGTAATTTAAGGCATCAAAGCCCAAGTACAATTAAGATGGAGGTTTGTCTTCATGACAAACCATTGGTGAAAAGAATTGAAGTTAGAAAACGGTGGGCAGTTTAAAAACAAAAGAAGAGTTAATACAAATAAATGTGTGTTTGGAGGTGCTGGGGATTGGCATGGGGATACCATCCCATGGAGACAGATTGGACAGTGCTAACAAATACCTCCACAGCCTTGTTTTCCCTCATGGTGATCTTTGAGCTCTAGGCCTGGGCAGCTGAACCAAAATGAATGGCAATAATTAGATTCTGATGAGTGGAGGGCCCACATGAGGGCCAATGTTTCTGGAGGAGCTAATGAAAGAGAAGAAATCGCCAGATTTCACAAGGATGTAAAATAGTTGCAGAGCCTCCAAGAGTGTCTTAAATGACTGACTTCTTCCCACTCATCTAACAGCACATTTGGGGGTGGGGGAATGGACAGATATCTTACACACAGAAAATTGATCACAACTGGAGAATTTTAATATGTGCACACTTCCAGTAGTAAGATTCAGGGTCACCCAGAGCTATTATTCAAAGTCAGTATCAGACCATTTAATTTTCTGCTTCGATACCTTTCTACTTCTCCCCCTCCACCCCCAGCCTGATGGACATACACCATCTTCTCTTTCTGCTGCCCCTCTGCCTCTTTTAACCGCTGTTTGTACTCGAAATGGAGTTTTATGACTAATGTCTCTAGGTCCTATATCTATTCTCCTTAATGAAACCCCGGTAGTCGTGAGTGCTAATAGCTCAACAAGCTTTTTATAACCCTTATAAAGAAAATGTGTAGCATGGACAAGGGTGTACTTAGCACACAGTTTGGAAACAGAATGGGACATGGGCAGCACAGTTACGACTGCGAATGATTTGTGGTGACTTTCACGTCAGCTGGTTTTCCTCTTTTGTCTCTCACTAGAAGCCCCAGAATCCATTTTAAGTTAATTCTAAAAGCTAAGTCTGAAACAAATTGTGTAGTGACAGGTGAAAAATGTAAGTGGAAAATGTGCCAGGGGCTGCAGTATGCCAATGAGCTAATCTACTTGGACAAAAGGTAGTGGGAAATGCCTGAAAAAAGCACCATCCACCCTGAACTGCCTGGGCACTTGAGTATTTTCTTTGGATAATCATAGACTGGTTCATTTGATAATATAATTGCTTTCTAACTGTCACCATTTCCTCTTACTCACCTACATTCATTTCCAAGTTGAGAGACTTATTTTTTTCTTTCATTTCTTTGGCATTTCTACTGATTCAGTTTCTGTTAGTGTTTGTTTCTAAGGATCAAACTTGTTGGGTTGCAGGTGAACAGATACAGTATTGGAAGGTAAAAGCAGTAACTGAGCTAATAATACAGCCAGCTGTTCCTGCTATTAGCCTAGCAGCTGTCTCTTGCTTTGTTCAACCTGGTAGGAAAACTAATAAACCTTACAAGTTAAAAAAAAAAAAAAGGCAGTTAAAAAAAGAGAAAAATGAACATGCTTTTAGATCCATTGTTCTGGAAAGAGATTGAATAGAGAATGGTTGAGCATCAAGGAATCATATGTTTATATTGTGAAATCGGGTAGCGCTCCATTTCAAGGACAATGTGACACCTGAAACTGGTTGTGTGCTCCTCAAATGCACAGGCACTTACAGAATTCTAAACTTTGGGAGAGTTTTTCAGGACTGTGAGTAGTTCATTAGCTTTTCAACTGCAAACAATGAATTCATTTCAACACACAAATCACGGAAGAACATGACTTTGAAGTAAGTAGCTAATCCCATGATATATCTATCATTTCGTATCAAATAAAAATCAGCTAAGGACAGGCATTCAAGTACAGGTGTCAATTAATAAAGGATGAATTGAGATTGTGAGTCCCACAGTCAAGATTACATTGAAACGATGACATTAATAGTAATTAAATTAAGACAGCTTTGGTTACTGGAATTTTTTTATGACTATATGGGGATAATCCCTTAACACTATAATATTTCCCTAGCACCAGTGGAGTTTTGTAATGTACACATGGATCACAGCAGTTATTATGATATGTATCATAATAATTATCTGAGTACCATTTGTTGAGTGCCTAATATGTGCCTAGTATTTTATTTAACCTTCACAAAAACTGATAAAGTTGATATTCCTCAACCCATTTTGCCCAAAGAAGAAACTGTGGCTCAGAGAGTTGAACTAAATGTAATTCAGTCACAAAGACAGTGAGTGGCAGGGCGGGTATTCCAATTATTTCATGAGAGTCACAACCCCATACCCCAACCTTCTCTTATGTGTCCTTCTAGTATCATATTATTATGAGTTGAGTTGTGTCTCTCCAACAAACACACGCTGGAGTACTAACTCTCAGGACCTCAAATTGTGGCCTTATCTGAAAATAAGGTCTTTGCAAAGTTATCAAGACAAGGTCAGTAGCATGGTTCCTTATCCGGTATGACTGGTATCCTTATAAAATGGGGACCGTTGGACAGAAAGACATGCATTCAGGGAGAGCAACCAGTGAAGATCAAGGCAGAGAGATGTGTCTGTAAACTAAGAAACTCTACTGATGCCAAAAAGACCCAGAAGTAGAAAGGAATGGAATGGAACAGAGTCTCTCTCACAGCCCTCAGAAGGGACGGATTCTACCAACACTTTGATCTCAGACTTCTACCTTCCAAAACTGTAAACCAAAAAAGCTGTTGTATAAACCACCCAGTTTGTAATACTTTGTTATGACAGCCCTAGGAAACTAATATATAATATGAATATTATATGTGTACAATAAATATAACGAGCTTTGCATTCATTATTTTTATCTATAAACACATTTACGTTTCTTTTTGTGTTTTCTTTCAATAAATTTTTTAGCTAGTTCTAGAAATTTATTTTCATAAGAAATCTAAAGAAAGCAAGAAATTAAGGAACCAGTGAATTAAACAGAAACATAAGGAAAGAATCAAACATAATAGACTAATTAGCTGCCCTCTGTATAGCTATACTAGGACACCAACTTTTTCCCTTCAGGCTCTTCCCCCCTACTATGTAAAATGTCACAAGGACAGCAGAAGTTGATTTTTACTCATTTAACTGTAATTGGGTAAGTGGAAAAGATCAGTGGGAGCAAGCTGTTCTCCTGAAACCTGATCCCCAGGCGCAACCTCAGGGTAAAACAGGCTCTTTGCCACAGCCTAAGCCCTGGATGTGCTGGCTATGTTGGTGCTGCCCCCAGCACCCTGCTCCAACCCCACGCCCAGCAAGTACAGATGGAAGGCTGCCTGGTGCAGGCAGCTAAAGGCAGCTGGCAGCAGCAGGGGCCACATTCTGCAGGACTGCTCCAGGGGGCAGCGCACTGCTATAAAAGTGGCAGCAGCAGTGGGAGTTCCCCACTCCCCTCGAAGCATTCTGCTGCTGGCAGCACTTCCCCCAGTGCAAACCGGGTTTGAGTACCTGGAGCCCCTAAGGCTCCTGGGGCAGCAGCAGGAGTTTCCTAGGCCACCTAGAAGGTGGCCTGGAGGGGAGGCAGCAGGAAGGTTACTTGGAGGGGAGGCCCACCTCAGTGGGTGGGGCTTGATAATTGGGTTTGAGTGCCAGAGGCCCCACAACCCTGGGGTTTAGGTGCCTGGCCTGTGAAGCACACTGCTTGTAGGGTGCACAAATGGCAACAGACAGCAGTGGGTGGCAGGCATTTTACTGCCCACCACCATTGGCCCCACTGGCGCTCAGGCTGCCAGCAGAGGCTGACAGTAATGGCAGGCAGCAATGATTTCCTTGCCATGATGCCCCAGGACGTGTGGTGCTGTTCCCTCCTTGCTGTCTGATCCCAGTGGCCTCTGCTGTCCAACCAGACATTCAGACTGTTGCCGTGGCTGCTGCGGTGCAGTCTTAGCCACCCCACCTGTGAGCACCTCCAGCTGTGGTGAGTTGGATCCTGGCCCACTGTTCGCTGGCCTGCCACAAGCTCCAGCCCCTCATTGACTGGACAACGCCATCTTGCACTAGTGGCCTTCTGATTGGGACTTCTGGACACTGTGGACACTACCTGGGGCGAGACAGCAGCCACTTGTGGCCTTAGAAACACTTCGTTTTCCTGTTCATTAAATAAACCCCATTTTTGTTATTCCCTGAATCTGAGTGGCCTTGCAACTGAGTGCTTGGGTGAGAACCCAGAGGTGACCTGTCCTCTATGTTGGCACTGTCCTTCGACCCACTATAGCACTGATACAGCACTGTTTCAGAACTCAGACAACATTCCAGAAATAAATTCCTAATTCTCATTCTCAAAATAAGTCTTCTTTCATAGTCTTCTCCATCTTTGTAAATGGCTAGCCCAAACTTGGCAATTTTTCAGGACAAAGAAGCTGATAGTTCTCTTTTTCTCATCTTCTGTGGGGCCAATCTTAATTATTCTACCATCACAATATATGCAGAGCACTTCTCCCTACTGCTACTTCCACCATTTTGATATAAGCCACACTTATCTCACAACCACTTGTGTTACTGAAACAACTCCCTAACTGCCTTCCTTGTATCTATGCTGGCTCCTCAGCAATCTGTTCTGAAAGGATCAGGGAGAGCAACCCATTGAAAATATAAGTCACATCAAAGCACTTATCTGCTCATAGTCAAATCTCACTTCTACTAAAAGTCAGTCATTACATTGGCCAACCAGACCCTCTCACCTCTCCCCCTTTCTAACCTCATCTGCCACTTTCCCACTCACTGCTCCAGCTATAAAGTCTGATTCCACACCCTTGAGCAAGAATACTCCAAGCATGTCCATGTATCAGGGCATTTGCTCTTGCTAATTCCTGAGTCTGGAACTCTTCTTCCCAGATGCCTCCACGGCATGCTCCTTAATTTCTTTCAGATTTCTGCTCAAATGTCATCTTATCAGTGAGGCCTTTTTGAACTCCCTATACAAATAGCAATCCCCAACCACAGAGAGCTCCCCTTATCCTTTGTCCTGCTTTCTAATTCTTCATGGCTCTTATTTGCCATGTTATAGGCCATGTATTTTTATATATTCCCTGAAAAATCAAGGTCCATGTCTTTTCCCTTAATTTCAAGTTTCCATGGCAACCCTGTGACACAATGACAACAGCTATATTCTTCAGTAAACTTTGACGGGAGTTTGATGATGAAATTCACAATTTAAGCCTTTTCATTTTAGGTCGCACTTCTAAAATGAGTACATATTGGGAAGAGGAACCAAGAAATTGCAATAATAATTAGCAGCAGCCAGGGAATTTATTAAAAGATAGCATTAAAAAATCAATAAACCACCTTGTTGAAAATTCAGTCCTTAAATTGGTAATTGTACAAAGGAATCTTCTCTCTTTTCTCATAATGAATTAAATCAGCAAAATAAAACAATTTAAAATAGAATGTAATTTTCCAATATTTAGAATCTCCTTCTGG
Source organism: Scalopus aquaticus (assembly GCA_004024925.1). NCBI lineage: Eukaryota > Metazoa > Chordata > Mammalia > Eulipotyphla > Talpidae > Scalopus > Scalopus aquaticus. The sequence continues at coordinate 101,020 of PVIJ01001134.1, read as the reverse complement.
AACAAATTACCATCAAAAACCCAAATTCGCTTGCAAATAAAGGTATTCTTAATTAATATTGCAATATACTTCATAAGTTTTCCTTTCTAGAGTTAGATTGAACTCACTTGCATTAAAAAGATCTTATTTGCAAAAATATTTTTAACACAGAAGCACATCTATTACTGTACATTAAATTTGCTATAATATTATCACTGAAAGAATGATTTACATTTAAAAAATTAGACTAGAATTCAAAGCGAAATCTTTCCTAAACAAACAAAAAAGCCCTCTAAAGAACAGATCTGATCTAAAAGGAAATGAAGAATAATAAAAATATACATTTATTAATTACTGAGATTCACTGTAGATTCTTTTATGTACCATATTATCTTCTCATACTCATCAATTACCAAGTCTTTTTAATACTACCTTCTAATTATCTCTTAAAGAAAAAAAAATCTTGTGTAAGTTTTCATAATATAAAAATAGAATGTCTCTACTGTAGGAAATTTAGAACATGACTGGTAGCATTGCTTCTGATGATGCTTCTAAAGGTAAACTTCATACTGCCTAGATACCCATACACAGTTTCTTTTGGCACCACTAATTAAAGGCAAAGTCAAAAATTACTGAAAAAAAGAAGGGGAGCTTCTGGAGTAGTAGGTTGAATTGGCTTTGCATTTTTTTTAATTAATTTATTTTTTTAATGAAGTGATTATGTTCTTATAATCTAGTAATTTTTTGTATAGGGTTTCTCAGATGTGGTCACCATAGTTTTCCTACCATCAAAGAACCCAGAGTCCATTACCATAGTCCCTTATGTTCTTCCCTCCCTCTTTCCACGGTTTTTACTCCTCCCTGTCCCTTTCTGGAAGTTCAGATCTGTGGTCAGCTTTGAAGGTTTGTCTTTGTCTGAGCCTTTGTTTGGTTTCTCTATATACCACATAGAAGTGAGAACATCCAATATTTATCTTGACCTTCTGACTTATTTTGCTTAGCATAATCCTTTCCAGGTCCATTCTTGTTGCCTCAAAAAGCATGAGTTTATCTTTTTTTAATCACTGAGTAGTATCCCATTGTGTACATATACCACATCTTCTTGATCCATTCATCTGTTTGTTTAAGTTTCTTCCATATCTTGGCTTTTGCAAATAGTGCTGCAATAAACATAACAGTGTAGGTTTCCTTTTGAATTAGTGTTTTTGTGTTCTTTGGTTAGATTCCTAGGAGTGAAATAGTTGAGTTGTATGGTAGATCCATTTTTAATGTTATGAGGAACCTCCACATAGCTTTCCAGTTTGCATTTCCATTAGCAGAGTAAAAGGGTTCCTTTTTCTCCACAAAATTTCCAGGACTTCTTGTTTCTGTTTTTTGTTTGTTTGTTTTGTTTTAAATACAGGTCATTCTCACTGGAGTTGGTATCTCATTGTGGTTTTGATTTACATTTCCCTGATGATAAGTGATGCTGAACATTTTTTCATATGTCTGCTGGCCATTTGCTTATCTTCTTTGGAGAAGTGCCTATTTAGTTCTTCTGTCCATTTTTCTTATTGTGTCATTTGTTTTGGTTTTGTTGAGTTGTATGAGGTCTTTGTATATCTTGCATATTCATCCTTTTTTAGATAGATGATGTGCAAATATTTTCTCACATTCAGTAGTCTATTTTCATTTTGGTTATTGTCTCTAACTATACAGAAGCTTTTTATTTGATGTAGTCCCAGTTGTTTATGTTTTCCTTTTTCCCATGCTGCTGGAGATGAGTCCTCAAAGATGTTTCTGAAGTTTATGTCATGGAGTATTTTGCCTTTGTTTCCTTGTTTGTATTTTATAGCGTCAAGTCCTTTATCATGTTGAGTTGATTTTTGTGTATGAGATAGTAGTCTAGTTTTATTCTTTTGCATGTGGCTGTCCAATTTTCCCAACACCATTTACTGAAGAGACTTTCTGTGTTCCAGTTTATATTCTTTGCTCCTCTGTCATAGATTAGTTGTCCAGATGTGTGTGGTTTTATTTCTAGGCTCTCAATTCCATTTGATTAGTATATGTGTCTGTTTTTGTTTCAGTACCATATTGTTTTAATTATTATAGTTTTATGGTATAGTTTAAAGACTGGACATGCAATACCCAGATAGCCCACTTTTTAGCCAGGAGAGCTTTGGCTGTTCCAGGTCTTTTGTGATTCCATACAAATTTTCATTTTTAATAGAAGCAAAACATTAATTTGTTTGCAGTTTTAGGAAGCTTACATATATCTATTTTAAGATACTTCTTCATTTAAATTTTATGTATGAGATGTAAGATTCATGACAAATTGATTTTGACCATCAATAACATCCATTGTTTCCATTGTTGCATCCATTCTTTCATTTATTGAATGTCTTCTATTAATCAGTCATTTTTCAGGCTATGTGTATAGAGCAATGAAAGACATCCAGGAGCCCATGAACTAGTTAGAGCACTGGAAAGCCAGCAAGAAGGATTTATGACACCCTGTTAAGCATTATGACAGAGGTTTTGCAGACAACTAAGGATGCACATATCCAGGCTTGTTCCAAATGTATTATCCCTAATTTATCTTATGAGAGATAAAATAGAATGACCTTTTTATATGTTCAGTAGATCGTGACAATAGTTGCATAATAGTTATCCTGAGGGCCATTACAGATCTATGTCATCTGTAAATTTTGGTATGTGAGATAAAATCAAAGTGGAAGATATAGGGATGTCATCTAATAAGATAAAAATCTAAGCCCCTACTTGTTGCCCAGGTGGCAAATTTGGGAGGCTTGAATAGTTAAAGGAATCAATATGATTACCATAGGAACTGACTACCAAGACCAGAAAAAAATAGCCCAGATCCAGGAATGCAGAAGCAGGGCCAGGACACATTCTGTGTCAAAGGTCAGCAGTCAAGCAAGACCAGACATCCCATCGGATAACTGCTGCAAAATGGCGCCCCTAGGAAGAAAGCCCATGAAAACAGAGTATAAAAGAGAGCCTCAAATCCTTCTTTGTGCACAGACCTCTCTGGTCTTGCCTCCTGCTTCTTTGCAGGGTATTTCAATAAATCCACCTTTTCTGTTCTCTACTCTGTCTCTGGTGAATTTCTCACCATGGTGCCTCTGGCCAACCCAGATATTATACATCACCACAGAAGGAGTTTCAGAGGAAAGAGAAACAAAGAGACAATATCCTAATTTGGGATGTGCTTGGAAGATGAGGTGTATTTTCAACAGGTAGTGATCGGATAGGCTATTTCTTTAAAAGGGATAGTCTGAGTAAGGATTCAGTGATATTTAGTAGTGGAGCATTGTATCTGAGCAGTATGCAGTCATCTGTAAGCAAATGGGATATGTTTTCAGGAAGTGTGAGAGAAAATGTGGGAAAGACCATTATAGATACATATACAAGATGGTCTTCAATCATCCTGGAATACAATTTCAAGGGCAAAGGAGAGCTATTAGAGAGAAGCAAATGTTTAAAGATTTCCTTTAGAAAATAGAGTTTTAAATACATGTGCCCCTATCATGTATGTTTGTTTTCTTTATATATATATATAAATTATTAATGTTTAAGCTTTGAACAATACACTTATAGGAAAGTACTAGGAGAAACCACTGACTTCAAATACTTATAATCTTAGAGTTAGTGAGCAAACTACAAAAATATGATTGATTAAAGAACAAGAGTTTAAAACACAGAATATTTTTATACAGGTATAAATCAATATATAATTAATTGTCACGGACATTAAATGTCCCAACATATTACTTTACAAGAAACATTCTAGAAGATCTTTAAAATAAGTGGTGAATAGTGTCAGGCATATTGTATACTTTAAATTATTCTAAGGATTTATTCATAACAAGAAATAGAAAAAAATAAATTTAGATGATTTAACTTCCATCTTAATTTACTTCCCTAAGTAATTGCTCAAAAAAAAACCTCATATTTTTATTTTCATATTTTTACTGTCTGGATTTTCATTTAAGCTGTTTAACTTAATCTTCATGACAACAAGGTGGTGGACCACACCCATTTTTCATTTCAAACAATTGAGGCTCAGGGCCTCTCTGGTGGCACAGCGGTTAAGCGCTGCGCTGTGGAGCTGTCGGCAGCAGTGACGCAAGTTCGACGCCCGGCCAGGGAGATTCCCACATGGCACAGCAGACCTCTCCTGCCTCGCCTGCTGCTCCCCTCAGCAGTGTTATTCCATCACTCTGCCTGTTCTGCTTCCCACTCTGTCTCTGGTGAACCCTCTTGCCGCCCCACGCCTCTGGCCTGTACCCCAGCTTGTATGCATAAATAAAAATAAATCTTTAAAAAAAAAACAAAAAAAACAATTGAGGCTCAGAGTGGTTAAGTGATTTGTTATTTATGAAAAGTGAAAGGGTAAGGGTTCAAAGCCAGGCTGGATTCCCAAGTCCCTTTCTTTCTGCTCCACAGGGTTTTGCCAGTGGCAGATAGATAAATGGAAATTCGATTTTCTCTGATGTAACATAACCCCTCTAGGAACCTCAGCAACTTGGCTCTAAAGTCTCCTCTTTTATAGTAAATAATATTTACATGTGTACAATGTTAACGATATTTTCCAACCCATAGGAAAACAAATTTTATAGCATTAAATAACTTACATTAGAAATAATCTAATTTATGGTGTATTAAGAGCATAGTAAAACACACATTTGTTCTTCGTATGTTATAATTGTCACTTTTGGGGTTTAGATATCTGCCAAAGGATTTATTTCAAATTCCCAAATGTAATTGTACTGCAGTATTTCAACATTTGTGAGTTTCATGTATTTTAAAGTTGCTTAGTTTGATACTATCCATGGAATAGATTTTCTTTTTAAAATTTACCAATCTGTCTTTAATTTTATCATGTGGCTACTTATCAATGCTATTTTAATAACATTATTATTTAACACCTTACATACATTTTATTCTGAACAGTATCTCTACAGTTTTTCTTCTACTTGCCAGTTTCCTCCTATTTAGAAAAAAACTCTATTTAGTGAAAGTTAGTATCCTCTTAGTATTTTCTTGCACATAATAACTAAGGTGGGTGGTAATGGGGGATTATTTTTGCCTGTTGTATGTTTGATATGCATAAAACATAGATATCATGATTTAATAGGGAGTGGGAAAAAAACTAGATTTTCTTGGAAATGTTTTTGTTCACTCTCCCCAAAGCAAGTCAGGTTGCTTGACTTTCAGAGAATTATAACAATAGCATTATGCTTCCAGAAGCAACAGCAAAAATCGTAAACATCTATTAAAATTAGTACTTTTTCAGTTTCCCTTTTTGGTAGAAATAAATTGCATTATAAAAGCAAAAACAGCTCCAAAGTTGAAATAGCTTGGAAACTATATTCTGAGACTCACTGTTGCTTTCAGCCTAAAAATCTCACTTTCTTCACCTAGCAATAGTATTACTTAGGTTTCAAGACTGCAGTGGGGAGTAGAGGTAATATTTGTAAAACATCTGGCACAAAAGCTAGATCATGGCAGGTATTCATGTAGCGTATATCATTACTCTTTCTATTTGTATTTGTATGTTATTATGAAATGGTAAGTCTTGCTGCACCAACTTGGGATACAGCAAAGAGGTATTCCCCTGTTCTGTTATAATGACTCCTTGATGGGCCCATCTAGATGAGTGGGAAGGCTACTTTTATGATGCCTTCCCTCCAAGCAAGCACAAGTGCAGGTGCACACACCACTACCTCCAGGGTAGGTTACTCATTCAACTACTTAGCCATGGATTCCTCATCATCTTCCAGATGCTGGTTTGTCAAACTACTTTCCCAATAGGTGCATTTTCCCTCACGGATGCTCCTAATGCCAGCACATAGCAGCACCATTTTCCAAAATGACTGAACACCTGCAACAACTGCCCTGGGGTGAAGAATGGGGGTGAGGCCAGAACAAGCATTTCATCAGAACCTAACTCATCCAAGGGGAGTGTTGAGGCAAAATTATTGTCTGGGGTTTCATGTGGCACATGCTATGTGATAAATAGTGAAAGAGGGGCAATATTAATTTCACCTCAAATAGTGCCAAACCCAGGATAGATATATATTTGATAAAGTCCAGTCACTATTGTATGATGGCTTCTTACATAATAACATCTAGAAAATATCAGGGATTTGTATATGGTGAAAAGAGTGGGGGTTCTGGATTGCCCCCCCCTTGAAACCTGAATTAATGACATATTGCTGTGAGATCTTAATCTAACTTCTTTAAGCTTCATTTCTGCTCATGTGTAAAATTGGCATAATACATATTTTTACATCTAATAAATATAATTTCTGGCACACATAGTAAACACTCTACAAATAGTTGCTTACTCTTATAATGTATTGTTATTCTTTTCAAACAGCAGTTTCCTTCTCTGAAAAATTAACATAATACTATTTATGTGACGTTTGTTATGATAAGTTGAAATAGCATACATACAGTACCTGGCAAATAACGGATGCTCAAAAAATGGTAAAAATTCATACCTTAGGGAAGGAAGAGGAAAGATTTAAATAGTGTTGAAAAGAAATTGAATGCCCTATCTGATTTCTTGTGACTTCAGTCCTCCAGAATACAGAGCAGAACTGTCCAGCAAAAAATATTAAAGCAAGACGCACATGTAATTTAAATTCCTTTTTGGCTACATTAAAAGAGAAACAGGTGAAATTAATTTAACTATTTAACCCAATCTCTCCAAAACATTCATTTCAGTATAAAAGGTAATTAATAAGATATTATATATTTCTCCCCGAAATTACCAAAATGTGGCATGTATTTTATATATATAACATAGTTCAATTCAGTCTAGTTACAATTCTCACTGCACTTATTGGCTACCATATTAAAGAAAGTAGATATTATCACTTCACATTCATCTAAACATTCAGGTCTAGAACCAGTCCTATTCCTTTGACAGGAAGAATTGGGGATCCCGAGCTAAATGTCTCAGGTGATTTAGGAAAGTATTGCTAGACTGGTTCTACACTGTCTCCAGTTCCATCAAGTTTCTTTCATTTAGATTTTACCTCATAGTCCAATCTGCCCAAGACTATGGGATTTTCCAGAGAAAGAGGTAACAAAGCTGACACATTGTCCTACTGCTGAGTCTTCCCACCAGCTTGCATGCCTTTGCACTGACAGACAATTGCTCACTTCTGTGTTCTCTCTAAATCTCCATCCTCTGAAAAGATAAGCTTTTCAGAGTTTATCTAAATATCTTTCAGGCTATTTCCTGAACGAGAAGTGTCACATCCTGGTCTATGAAAGGACAAGGTCATAAGCAGAAATGACTCCATGTTCATGCAGTTAGCAGGCAAGGCAGAGAGCAGGGTTGTAACAAAACTACAAAACTAAGAGTAGGAATATGATTTCAAGAGACTCCAAGGGAAATTCCTTAAGGTCACCTATAAACTGAATAACCAAAGTCTTTCTTTGGGGCATAGATAAACCAGAATGCATGTTCAAGATTTAGAAATCATGGCATGAGAGAGATAAAAGAACCTGGGACCATTATCAGTTGAGTGTAAAGGTGGAGTCCCTGTGTATGCCCGCATGAGAATTGTTCAGCACTCACACAGATTCTGAATGTGAATAGTGCCTGCTAGAGTTGTGCATTACACAGCCAGTATGTTTCTAACCGACAGCCTTCTCAGAAGTCAGATGGAGAGAATTAAATTACTCTGCATGGCAAAATAATTGATTTGGGATGGGAGGGATATTGCAGAATAAGATAGTCAGGAAATTCACTCAAAGGCTTTTATTAGTAGTAACTTGGGGAAGGACAGACATGGACGGTGGCTTTTGTGGGTTGACGTGATGTATAGAAATGTTTATGTAAGCCAAGAGACTGGAAATGCGGGGTAGAAACTGAGATGGAGTACAAGGAGAAAATCGGAGTATAGATCACTAAACTAAGTATAAATTCCTCCACAGTTCTCAAAAACATTGTGACATGCTAGGAATCTCAAGATATGAGAGATGCAGGGTGAAGAGTAGTTTATTTAAATATTAAATCCCCAGGTTACTGAGCACCTAAAGACTCAGGCAGATCTTTTGGTTACATATACAGCAGCCTGGTTCATCAACTGCACTCTGACCACTAATCATGAGATTAATGAATATCTACAGGCTCAGTGGAATATGGTCTGAACTAAATAATTGACTTCTAAATTCGGTTGTCCATCAGAATTACCTAGAAAACATTAAAAAAGTCAATTTATTGGCCTCAATGGCCAATAAATGTGACCTATACCTACATTTTAATAATGTAGGTATAGGTCAAAGCCTTAAAATGTGTACCTTTAGCAAGAGTTCCAAATATTCCTGACTCAGTAGTTTAATACAGAAACAGCTGGGTCAAGGGACAATTCAAGAATCTCCCATTCCTGAGGTTCTGTGTTTCTCCCATGACTTCAAAGAAAGGATAAAAAATCAACTGCCTCTATCCATTCTCAGAAATAACTAAACTATCTTAGTTGGCCTACAAATGTGGAAATCCCAGACTTTCCTCTAACTGGCTCCTAAATAGAAGTCAGATGAGATCCAAAGTCATCCTCAAAATCACTGAGTAAAAAATAGCTGACACTTTTTTTTTCAGTTTTTGTTGATTAATAACAAACACCCCATGTTTGATTATGCCTACTCATCACATGCTTGAGCAGTAGGGGTTTCATACCATCTTATGTTTTACTTTTCCCCACTACTCAAAAATAGTAAAAGTCAAATATAGTAAGAAAGGAGAATGTCTCAACTATTTCTACAACTTTGTGGAAAGAGAGGTGGAAAAGTACCTTTTTATGTATGCCTACTTATCCCTCTGAGCTTAAACGAATCCGGAAGAGTTTGAACATAGAGCCAGCAACACAAATGTGCTATACCAACAGGTGATTTTAATTTCATTGCTATAAAGTTTTGAGGGGGACTGATGCTAAGTCCGCTCTCATTAATTCATTGACAATCTTCTTTCCTGCAGTGGAAGTTGCTGATTGCACAGATAAACTTCAGAATGAAAGGTTGAACTGAGCGGAATATGGAATGTCAGTCTTTTGTTAACACTTTTGGGATGTTTTCTCATTGGGTCCAATACTTTAAAAAAGTCCTCCAGCCTACAGAAACCATGAAATAATGCTCAGAGAAATTAATGTGGTTTCCGACATTTTGTACAACAGATGAAATAGGAAGTTTATTAGCTTTTTTAAACATTTATAAATAGCTAAACTTTATTCTGAGTTCTCCAAAACTTAGAACATAAGGAATCTGCCTGTTATTATGAAATAGGTGTCAACAACAATATGTTCCTATCAAGCTGTTCAGTTTCACCAATACCTGCTAGCAGGAATGCATTTCACAGACAATTCTATATGTCTTATTATATTCAGGAAAATGTACTATTATTGGGGACAAGATGAATGTGTTAGGGGTCTCTGTCATGTTCAAAGACCCCCAAAATAGTAAGATCCTAAAAAAAAGACAAAATTCTAAGATTTTGAAATATTGTCTCCCCTCGATTTTCCACATGTGGCTAATCTCTCTTCTCATTGATCTTCAAGGTATCATATAGAGTAGCCTTAAGTGTGTTTGCTGATTTAATTAGGGGTCTAATACACATCCTAACAGAAAAGAAAACTGTAAGCTTTAGAGACACAAAGTTTCAGAGTTTATTACAGAAAAACTTGAGTGCTGCTAAATATCAGACCAAAGTCAGCTATAGCACAACATAGCTTGCACCGAAAATCAGGCCAAATGCTGCCCTGAGTTCAAAAATTTGTCATCTCTCTCACCTGAAGCTCATCTCTCACTGACATCTCTGTTTGCCCCCAAAAATCCATATTATACACTAGAATGGTGATGAACAAGGGCCAGGATGCTAGAGATACTGCTTTCAACACTTGATTTTGCTTCTTACTAGGTGTGTGATATTGATCAAGGGCTTATACCCTTTTAGTTTTATTCTCTCATCATAAAATGGAGATATAAGGAACTACCCCAAAATTTGGAAAGTAAACAAAATGATGAATCTAAAGAGTTTGCACAAGCCTTGGTACATAATCATTGGTTAAGATGACAGTCATCTTATTGTAGGTGCCCTTACTATGTTCACCAAATTTATACCAATCTGTGTCCCATGTTTAAGTTCCCACCATAATCAACATTTTATTTCTGGCTTTGATCCAGAAACTTTGGCCTCTATCCCTGCCCAGGTGGCCATGATCTTAACCATTGCTCCAAAGATTTTCTGATCCCAACCCTAGGCATAAATCTGCATCATTTGGGCAAGAGCCACTGCAGGGACAGCCATCCCCAGACTGCCACGGCTAATTGGCTTAGTCTGTGCTCTTGTGACAATTAAAATCTAGAAGGAGATATCAAACAACCAGAATAAAAAGAAAAAGAATTGACAAGCCCAGCTGGGGGTGGGCTTCTTCGAGTCAGTGGCATTTAAAGTTGGCTTTCTAAGTTAAAAGAACTTTACATCCAGAGTGCAGGTAGTAATACCAGCAAAGGTGCTAAAGCATAAACACATGAAGTATGTCAGAAGAAGTAGGCGGTGTTATCTGTTTTGTTCAGAAACAGTCTTTTGAAAACATAGTTTCCAATCCTTTATTGGAAACCCTTGGGGTCAGATGTTTTGGCATTCAAATTTTTTCAGATTTTAAAGAAAGGAATGCAGTTCATGTACTATATATTAAAACACACCCTGTGGGCTCTGGGCAGCACCTGGTAATGAAGCACGGCAGTGTTTCTACAGCAAACATGCAAATATTCACACAGAGTGACATACATAAAAGACATCAATAGCCTCATGTCAATTCAGATTAGGTTTTGCTACCAAATGACTCATGGAAAAGTATATTTTGAGTTTTCTGAAATATGGGTAAAATATTTAGGGTCTGTAGAGGGAGATGTCTTCTGCAAGGTGAGTTGGGAAGATATAAGAGGTTTGAATGTCTGACGAGGTGTCCACTTTCATCAGAAGCTGATAGGACATCCTTACAAATAACTTCCCACATTTAATTTTTGGTCATTTTAAATGTCTTTTTTGAAAATATAATTGTTGTTTCTACTATACTCATTACATGAAATTTTTTTCTTAGCTTTTACCTAGTCTTCTATGACATACTCTAAATTGCAACTCAACTATACCTCTATTCTTATTTTTCAATTTACATATGGTAAACCTGATTCCCTTTGGTGTGCAATTCTATGTCTAAACACATGTAGATATTGGTATAACATGGCCACAGTGAAGATAAAAACAATTTCATCACTTCCAAAACTTACTCATGTAGTAATTACATTAATCTCAGCACCAACAGAAATCATGTGAGGAACCCACTTAGTGTCTCTCTATATTTTTTGTTACATAGGAAAACTGATTGTGGATTTCAACTAGAATCCATAAATGTTGTTGACCCAGATGCATGACAAGAGCTGATGTTTTTCCCAAAAGTCACTCAATGTATTAATAATGCTGACTTTTTGAAATACAAAAGCAGTTCTATCCAGGTAGAAGTTCTTGTGGTATACTTCTCGCCCCCAGGTTTGTTTATGCATACCTTTCCTGGTCAGAACTACATAAGAATGTACGGATCAGTTTCAGTACAACCTCTACATTGAAACAATCTATATTCATTCCATGCTATTAAATTCCTTTAGGATGAGTGAATGCTGAAACTGCACCTTAAACTGTCAGGTAAGTAGGGTAAGTGGTATCTATTTTGTGGTTACAAAATGGGTGTGTGATTGCTCTTTGGCTCTGCAGGACAGGAGAAAAACTCAGATTGAAAATACTGAATGTCTATTGCTGTGTCTTAGTAGCTCAAGCTTCCCCATTGCATAGAAATCAAATGAAGAGGATTATTTGTATATTCCTCAATTTATTCTGCTCCAGTCTCAGATATTTCAGTTCTTAAACTTCTTTATACCAAGTAGGTCCATATTTGTAACTATTTTCTCTCATTCTATGAGGTGCACAGCTTAAGAAGTTGTTTGAAAATAAACTTTAGAAATAAAGGTGTCGGGTTCAACCTTAACCTTGTGAAGTTTGGGTAAATAACAAACAAACCAAACAAAAATACAACTTAGAACCTCCAGTCAATAAAAATGTGTTAGAATGTGGGAAGATTAAACACACTTCTCAAGCTTCAGAGTACTCCTTTTTCTTTTCGGGTGTAGCTAAAAATAACTCAAGAAGAAAATATTCCGTGAATTTTTGAATTTATAGGGAGGGGTAGCTAGTTAAAGGATCCTTTCAAGAAAGAACAGTCAAAAGGTAGGCACAGTGTTTGAATGAACTTATCTCCTGGTAAGCTGACAAGGTTTTACTTCCCAAGAGCAGGACAAAATGACACCAGAACTCTATGTTCTCCACAGGTAGAGCTCTTGTCATAGATTTTATAATAACAAAAAGAACACATATTTTATAGGCTGTGAAATTATCCAGTTTTACCTCTACAAGGCAACTGGGAGAGGAGTTTACAGGTGGAGGGGATATCATAATGAATACTGGACTGGAAACATCACAATTAATTCAATAATTGTTTTTTATGAAGTGCTTGCTGAAATGACTGTGAGATTAAATGAGCCCCAGTAGTGCAGTAGAGTTAGCAATGTCATCTCTAACAGGGGGAAGAATGTAAATCTTTTAACAGTTTACAGATGTTTTTATTGAATATCTCTAATCCAAAAGTTCTGACAAAATGAGGCCACCCTGGAATTGTACAAAGGCTGCTCTGCACAGCAACAGCTCTCTACAAGTAGCAAATCCTCATTAATCCCTTTGGAATTCATTGTAATGACACTAATCATGTCAAATTCATTGGGTATTAATATAAATGTTGTATGTAACTCTATCAGAATCCAGAACAAAAATCCTCAAATACCCTGTATCTATTTTCCTGAACAATAAAAATTGGGTTGCAGCCGAAGTGCCCAGTTATTGTAAATAAATGTTGCTCATTATAACAGCATTGACTGCATCCAATTAATTTACACCAATGTAGATGGCACATATGAACAATAAATGATTAGCAATTCACTGTTTTCCAGTCAGAGTTAATGGACTTAGGAAAACAAAATAATTCAACACTAACATTCAGTCAGATCCCTTGTTATTTGTGCCCTCCTTTCTACCTTATCAAGAATAACACTTCTGACAAGGATGAGGAAGTGGCAACATTTCTTTCAGTGAAAACCGTGAGAGTGTGAAACAAGAGATACCTTGCTTCTTCAGTGATCAAACTTACATGACTCCTAGTCCTGTCAGTAACCAGGTCTGGCCTCCTTTGGGGATCAGATTATTCTCAGAGGTTCCCTTATAGCTTATAGGACTGTATTTCTTTCCTGTGGGGTGCCCTCAGCTTCCCCAGCGTGGAGGACTTGCTCAGAGCAACATGGCGGAAAAGTGTACAAGGCATGGGGAGGAGCCACAGGCCCATGGAGGAGGATGCAGCTTTCTCATGTGAGTGTCTAGGAGGAGACGTAGCCTGGAAAATTATAATCCGCTGAACCTTTTCTGAAGTCACTTGATTTTGAAAATTGCAATGATGTTATGGTCTCTAGTCTATTTTCATAGCTGTTGCAATTTACAGTGATATTATCCCAGCCAGCCTTTGTGGGAAAAAGAATCAAATGTCCACTGTGCTACATTAAGTCAGTGACAGTCAACCCCACTGGAGACGATTCTATGAATGCCTTAATTTTACTTAAGTAAATTTTGTCTGAGCAAGAGATCTACTGCTCTCAAAGTATCTTGACCAAAGCATTGCTTAAACTCACAGATTTATCCTATCTTAGCATGGAAGTCAAGAAGTGTTATATAAGAGCTCCGACAGCAAAGTATGCACTGCAAGTATGAGTCACAGAAGACAGGCGGAAAGCTCTCTATTAGATTGATAAAATGAACTGAAATCTCTGGGTGGACACTTTTGCACTGCACCCACAATATTATTCTTGATTTGCTAGGAAGAAAGCAATTTATTCTGTCACTTTCTGGGGACTTAGAGCTAATTGGCCTTTCATAGTTATGTGATTCTGCAAATGAGCATAAAAGTGAAAGCTGACAAAAACTCAAACAGGAAATCTGAATCTGCCTATTTTCATAAGTATCTTATAATGGTTTGTAGAAAGGGACGAGATTTTGATTAGAATAGCAAATTTCTTCATGCAAAGGGAAGTGCTCCAAATTGCCCATCACTGTAACAAACAGAAAGATTGCTCTTCATTCAGACTCCTGGATGAAAGAAAACGAATGTTCCTTTCTGAATCCCTTCCCAGCCAGCCCCCTCCAGACCATCCATTGTGGTCGGTCAGCGTTGTCATCAGTGGGCGTTCCTTGGAGTATATGACCTCTCCAGCTCACCATCTCTTTGTTGCTCTTCCCACCCCAATCCACTAGAAAGGACATGCATAATGCATCACATCTCAGAGACCAAGGAGACAGTGTGTCTACAAATGCAGCAGAGGAGAAAAGAAATAGAAAGAAAAATAACTGAAACCTCCGTATAACCTTAATAGAAAGGAAGCTGGAAAAGATTAAGTTCAATACATAAAAAAAAAAAAAGTCTTCAAAGCCTGAAAAGAATGGTAAGGTATTTTCACAGCACTTGGCATAGACGACAGAATGAGCACCATAAAGGAAAACGGAAGAGAAACAAACCAGGGCAGACATGAAGCACCATTTCTCATGCACAAAATCTGCAGGGTGAACTTGCTGAGGCAAACAGACTAGGGTCCAATCTGGTCCAGATGCAAGTTTGCCTTTTAGATTTTTGGTTTAGAGAAATCCTCCCCTCCCCCTCTTCCCTTCCTTTCACACCCTTCCATCTCTCCCGTCTCCCTTCACCTCACCTCTCCCCTTCTCTCTCCTAATTATCACCCCACCTTCTCTCTCCATAGCTATATAAGTAAAAAAAATTACACAAAACCTGCAGGTCCAGCAGACCAACCTGCGCTGTAGACTATGCGTTGCACAGTTTGCAGAACTTTGCAGACACTGGGTAAAAACTTACATTTTAAAAGAGCAGTTCTCCTGACTGCCAGTCCTTTTGCCATACTGAGGCACTAAAGCTCCTTTTTTCCCCTGAGCTTGAGCTTTCAAAGTTATTTTCCACTCTGATGATTACAGACAGCTCAACAGACAAAGAAAAAGGGGATTTAAAATAGGTAGTCACTACTAATATGTACTTTGCTCTTTTTGACCAAAAAAAAAAAAAAAAAGCCCAAGTGTCATATTGCCATTTCTTAATCATCAACATCAAAAAAAAAAAAAAAAAAACCTTCTGGAAATGCAGACATAAAAATAAAAATGCATTTATACTGAAGAGATCAGAAAAAATGTAACAAATCTCGCTCACACAGTACTTTATATTCCTACAAAAAAAAAACAGGGTTAGAACAAAAGAAGGGTTTTGTGATCATAAAATTTCAAATTTGTAATAAGAATAGCATAAAAATAACAATAAAATGTGTTTAGAGTAATTTTGTTGTTATAGAATGCATATTCTCAAAAATGATTCTATAGTCAATAACCTTCCTTACAGCCCAGTCAGCCTCTGTCTGCCTGTCTGCGTTCTAGAAAATCCACTTCTCAGCTGGTCTCCACTGTTATATTTCAAGTTGCTGGTCTGTTAGTTCTGTCCTTTTCTTTCTTCACTTTATATAGGACTTGTCATATTCAACATCTAAAATTTCCCAGAAAAGGAAAGTTAAAATCTATTCTGTGCTATCTTATTTCAGAATATCATAGGGGACTCTTGACCTAGGGCATGGTGAAATGCCACCGGTATCAAATTTTAGCAGCAAAAAGGAAAACATAATACAGGTCTTATTTGGTGAACTACTTTCAATATTCATCTTTTTCAAAATTATTTCATGTGTCTTTTAAAAGTGTTATCAAAAACATGATAGCTTCAAGTGTGACTCTAAGATACTAGTAGCTACTATATGTAGAATGCTTACTTTGTGCTAAGACAGGAAGCTGTGTGCTTTATATAAAAAAATGCTATTTTTAAGTGCTCTGCAGTCTTTGTGTCTATTGTCTGCTTAAACAAAGGGAAACTGAAACCTGAGGCAGAGGTTACCCCTTTGGAGAAGTGGCCAGCATTCAACCAAGGTGCTGTGAGTTCTAAATCCACGCGCTCTTCATCTCACATTATATTCCACCAGTTAGTTTCCTAGGAACTAATTATTCTGCAAAATAAGGCACAGTTAATGGGTTTCTTCTTTGTAGACTAATCCACAGAAGGTTCCAGTAACTGTCCTGAGATATCCAATAAGTGAGTCAGCAAAGAACCAGAAGGCAGAAGGCAGCACAGAAGTGATAGACCAGAGTCTAGAAACATCCACAAAAGATTGATTAAAGACTTATAGCACTGACTTTAGTGATGTAGAGGAGTATGAGATAACAGATATGAGATATCTGTCAGAAAGATACTAACATTCTAAGAGGTAAATCCAGCCTAATGGGATATGAAAAAATAGCAGAGTACAGTGATGCCTGATATAGTTGGCCTCGTTGAAAAATAAGAGAATCACACATTTATAAACGTACACACATCTTTAAGCATCAGAAAACACTTTTTTCTAATATTCACTGTTTGATGGCATTCTAAACTCTATTACACACTTCCCTGACTTCATAAACATAGCTTATTGCACATAATTTTTTTTCTTTCCTTGATGACTTGGGATCTTAGCTCTGCATTTCAATCACTGTACTGTGGTGTGGGAGAACAGAGCTTCCAGGAGTTACTGAGTCCTGGAAAGCCATTTGCCTAGATATGAAGTAGCCCCAGGCTTTTGGATTCCTAAGGTCCTACTACCCCTGTTTCCTTCCTGCCTATCAGATGCCATTGCTTGCCTCTCTCATTGTTATTTTGCAGATTCTGGTGTGCCATTCCCAGGTGCGACATGCAGGGCCTTTCATGCCATCTCTGGCTTATTTAGTCAGCTTCATTGTTTTGATTTTACTTCCTCCCATTAATGCTATCACCTGTAATTATATTTCCACAATTCATAAATCTATTTAGCTTCTAACTACAATATGCTACTTCATATTTCTGTGACTGCACATTAAATGACTTTTCCTTTATTTCTTCACTTAAAACTTATAAGAAACAATAAATATCCTTGTCATGCTTTAAACCCAACTCAGAATTAAGAATCTCCATGGAGAGTTCCTGATACCATTTTCTGAATTCTAACTAGAAATCATTAGATTTGTTTTTGGGAAACCCTAACCACTAGATGTATTTTTTAATTAGAACATTGTATAGAAGACAATTTCTTTGTTTATAAATCTATTCTCTCTACTAAACTGTGTGTTCTTTAAAGATTTTATCTACTGCTGCATACATAGCACTTATGCTGTGGTATATAGTAGATGCTCAATAAATATCTGCACACCTAATAAACACTGCCCTGATTTTTACACAGATACACAACTCTCCTATGGAATCAAACAACTGAGTACTGGGAGATTTGCCATAACATGCCAAGTCAAGCCTCTGGATGAAGAGCACATTGCTATTTACAATTAATTGTGTGCTACAGAAAATAACTCACAAATAAGCTTTTGGTAACAGGAGAAATCTCATGAAACAAAGTCATCAGAGAAGTGCCAAGAGAGAAGAGAGACCTGAATTGACACTCCCTCCTCAGTTAATGCTCACAGATTTGTGATGCAGACCTGGTGGCAAGTAGGTTGTTGATGGAGTTTATGCAAAGTCAATAGCTATGTATCTTTGTAAAGATGCTACATCGCCTTGTTGGTCTATTACAAACAAAGTGTCTACTATCATGATAAAGTTCCTTTGACTTTAGCTAAGTCTTGGATTCACTGAAAAACAGGGGCAGGGTCACCAAGCTGACTCAGAAACAAGCTGAAGCAGAGGTATAAATAACCTCAGCTATAGAAGGAAAGAATACTGGGGTTTTTTGCAAATGCTGGGATTGCCAGCTCTTGGTGCACAGTGGGTGAAGGGAAGGACTCTGATGCTTTTTTCCCAAGTAGCTTCACATCCCTGGTGGGAAGATCAGACCATGACTTCTTTTGGCCACGTTACTCCTAAAAAGTGTCCAATAATGTTAGACATGCCTTGACCTTGACATCGTGCCGATCTCTCAATCTGTAGTCAATGCTTATCTCATAGTAAGTGGATTTTTTTAGAAGTTGAAAACTGCCACTTAGTTATCTCAGTGTCATAAAATAAAGCAGTGCCCATATCAACTACTTTAAGAAATACAGGAGAAAGAAAGATTTTGTTTTTCTTTATCTAGCCTTCACTACAGCTTTCTTCCTGATACAATTTTCTGTTATAATATGCAGGTGTTGAAGAAGACTTTCATGAGAGAAATCTAAAAAAAATGTTACGAACTGAAAAGCAGTTCATCGAAAAGGACAACAAGTCCACTGCGGCAGGTTATAAATGAATTCCCATCGGTACAGACACCAACATAGAAACCACTTACGTAAAACACAAACCCAAAGCAGGAGAACTTGGACTTGCATGTTACAACACTTGGAGCAATTTGTTTTATGTACAAATGCCCATGTGTATGCAGAATGAAGCCACAAACCATACTTCTAAGGGATCCATTTCATAAAGCCATGCAAGTTAGTATACTAATGCCTCCTTCTTTTAATCTTTTTATAAAGTGATTTCCCCAGTATTACATGCAGGACCTGATCTAACATATTGTTTACTTTTTCTCATTTTAGTGATACATTAGGACTGTGTTACTGACTTGCTGTGGCTTTCACTTGGAACAAAATGCAAAATGTTCTTATTTTAATCCTCTCACCTTCAAATTCCTTTTCTACATTTCCTTCGTTTTGCTTTTCCAAGGGAACGACTCTCCACGCCTTCTTGATCAAGACAGACAACCTAATGGCTGAGTGGGCTTTAATTTCTACACTTGCTGGCATTCAAACTTGATTTGCATTGTCATGTGGAATTATTTGGTATTCGGTATAAATCACTATTTCTTTCTCCCTTTTTTCTTCCCTTTTTTAGACAACCAACCGCTGGGAAATTATTGTCAAAGTCTTAAAATGATTTCCCAGTGATTGCTTGTTAGTACAACACAATTTCTTTCTCAGTTCTGGTTTCTCTTCAGTTCCCTTCTGGGGACCAGGGAGTTGCTCTGTGTCAGCAGCACACAGAGCAGACACACTCCAAATATGAGGGTCTCTCTGCTCTTCTCTGGAGTGGCACTTAAGGGTATCTCAGTGAGCGAACAGGAAATGAGGCAGGTGTCAAAAGGCAAAAGTAAAAGAGGAAGGCTGTGAAATGAAAAGAAAAAGGGAAACGATTCTTCGCAGATTTTAAGAGCTTATTTGTTGATAAGGATTAAACCACAAACATTAAGTTCCACCGCTTTTGAGTGCCTACTCGGTGCAAAAGCATATGTCTGACACTGGCAGAGAGAAGCAAGCAGCAGCCCCCTGGCCCTCACGACACTCACGGTGCAGCCAGAGCGATGGTTATGTGAGCAACCAGCAGTTATTCCAGGCAGAGAGCTGAGGGCTGTACAGATGAAATGAGACCTACGGAAACACAGCTAGCAGTGATTCATTCTGACAAGAGGGATAAAGATGAGGGAGACTGTCAGAGCTGGTCCTGTTTCTGTAGAGGAAGAGTTGAGGAAAAGAAAGAGAAAGGTGTCTAGGTTGTAAAGAGAAGGAAAGGCGCTGGAGGTGAAAAGAGAAATGGGACTAGATGGGGAAAAAAAAGAACAAAATGGCAAGAAACAGGGCCAGATTTAATTTCCAGAGAATTAACCTGGGAAATACTTATAACTCAGGAGGCTGTGAATCTTAGGACTTTCTTTTAAGTGCCAAAGGCATAAACTAATCTATTTAATTAGAAAAATATGCTTGTATTGCACTCTGAGTAATTTCCCAAAGGAAAACTTGTTTCTTTTACAGTCTAAGTTTTTGTTTAAAGCCTCTTCCCCCCTTTTCTCCCTGCTCTACCGCCGAGCCTACACCTCCTCGGCAGTGCCCACTTCTATGCAATTATTGTCAACCGGGATGTGAATATGACCCTGCCAAGATCTCACATTTGTTTTTTAGGTACTGAAATAGAAACACATTAACCTAGATATACCTGAGCCCTCCAGCAGGTACTTTATAATACGAAAGAAAAAATAAAAACTCAAAAGGCATTTCTTCAATGACTCACCAAATCTTCACAATAGCAAATAATTCAAAAGAATAATACAATACATCTTAATATCTTACAAGGTAGTGAAAATATGCAAAATAAAGCAGAACATCCCCAGACAATTCACCATGCTCTTTCAATAAGTTTGTAGAGTCTAAGAATATTTTCTCCTACAGCAGTAAGGCAAGGTGCTTAGTCTTTCTTGTACCTGTATTAAGAGGAAAATAGATTCTGGTGGCCTATGAATTGAAATAAGATAAGCTCCTTTTCACATACCACAATCAGGGCTGCAAATAGAAATTTAAATACTTTATCACAATTTTGCCCCGAGTAAAGAAATTTAAACATATTAATTGAGCCAACACAACAATTTATTCAAATAAAATTAAAGTGCTCTAAATGTGCTTCTTGCATTTTTGATGAATAGATTAAAAGGATATATGCTCAACTCTAATCTGTTTCTACCTAGTTTTGTCCTAGTAGTTCTTCTGACATTTACATATACAGATAGTCTCAGATAATAAATACTAAATTGAGTGTGATAAATTTAAAATAAAGAAATTTACACAAGAATGGAACAAAAGCTAGCTCAAGATATAATGGATGAAAAAGGGAAAGCAGTAAGGATATTGGCGAAACTTTGCAAATACTAACAATTTGTAGTTAAGAAACATTTTTCAAATCTTTGTGGCAGTATTAAATAAATTAATTAAAAGTTGCAAACAGTTTATTTCACATTTTTCCTTCCTGTAATTCTAAAAACAGAAATGGATAATCTTGGGATACAGTGTAATGTGATCTAAAATCTGCTTTTGAGCCCCAGGAATTTTATTACCCGGAGATACTGTCCACAGTCAAATCCGTAACCTTATTAAATACTGTGACCAACAATTCATTTTAGGTAGGTTTCCTCACACCCGAGTGACCGGAATTTGAACCTATAGTTTGGTGGCTAAAGGCAATATATCTCATTGTAAATAAAAGAGGGAGTCTAAAATTTCAAGAAAAGCTCTCTTAATATCTATTTTTGCACTGAATATTAAGCATACTTTTATCAACACCTATAATGACTTATGGTTTCAGAAACATGTGTATGTAATTGCTGTTTTATAGGTTACTTTAATGTGTGCACCATAATTCTTTACATATTTTGTATACATATATATAAGGAACTCAAAATCTCAATAAATATATTTTCAAGCTCAACAAAGCTGTGATGAAAGCTTTATTTTTATTTGCCTTTACTATTATTCACTGCTTCATGCAAACCATAAAATCATTCTTATAGCTAACGACTAAATCTGTAAAAATGATCTTACTCTAGGAATTATATAAATCCAACTTGCAAGTTGTTTTTCCATCAAATCAACTCCAGTTTGAAATGGTTCCCCCAATTACTAAAAGGCATGCTATGTTCACATAAAGGGATTGATATCCCACAAACGTGCTGCCGTATGTTTTTTCCTGGAAAACTCAGAATAGGATCTGTCAGGTATATCCGCTAGCGTAACAAACATGTCACCCAGATTTGCATTGGGAATTAAAACATTCTGTAGCCTGACAAAAGGCTGTGTGTTTTTAGCAACCGTGACGAGAGGAAGGCATTGCGATACCTAGACACTGTGAGTTAAAAGTCCATCATCAGACAGCTTGAAAAAGCACTATAATCCCATGATGGAGCTTCCCTGAGTGGCAAGCCCTGCTACAGAGAACTGCAGCAGCATTCCTACCCCAGTCATCCAGGCAAGTCTAATTCTATCTCCTACAAACACGGTATGTCTTTTTTTCTTGCATTTAAACACTGCTTACGTTAGAAGCATGAAAACACAAAAATGCGTGTTTCAAAAGTGAGAAATGTCATTGATATTAAAAATCCAACCCACATTTTCTGAAACATGAGACGTGAAACAATAAGTCGTAAAATGAGACTATGATCACTGTACAATAAGCAAACAACGTTATCAAGTTTGCAAGACAACACAGTACAATATGCCCCTGTTATTTTAGTAAAATGAATTGTATTACTAGGTTAAGTGAAGAGCAGACTGAAAATTTCTCCGTTTATGAAACACATTCTTCACAATCTACGTTGGAGAATTTCACCAGATTAGTCCATTTCTTGGTTTCAAATGAATTCCCTGTAAATATTTCTAACAATGCATTGTACACTTTAAAATGGATCTACAGATATTTTCCTCTTAGATATGTGATAACTGAAAGGAATTGTCCTCTGGATAAAAGAAATACTGAAATCAACAGAGTTTTGTTTGAAATGCCATAGGCTTTGCTTGTTTTTCAGGTCATTAATGGAAAACAGGCATCAACTTATTAGCAGTTTCAAAAAGGCAGCTTTTTAGAAATGTTTCCTATCACTTAACTCTGAGTGTAATTCAATCGTGTCATTAGCTCCACAAGTAAGGCTTTTCTGTAAGAAAGATGTGACAGAAGCCAAATAAAGTGCTCATCACAAATGGAAAGAATTTAACTTGTATAAATAAAAAACAGATTGCCCAACAAAGGTTGTAATAACTTTACATTTAAAACACAATGCCCATTAAAGTTATTTATTAAAAGGGCCACTTTTATTGAGCAAGCATAGTTGAGAGGCTTGCTTCAACTCTGATACATAAAATAGAGTTTCCACCTAAATCTCTCTACTCCAAACATGATGAAGGGCAGTGAACCACAGTCATCATAAAGAAATATTAGTACCCACATTCTTCAGTTCCTATGACAAAAAAATAAATAAATAAATAATACAAATCATGAAGTGACATGAGCTACCACACTCACTGCAACTTAGCACTTTTTTGGGCCATTACGATAGAGTACTACTATTTTCATGTATTTATTCCTCAGTAGTGCTTATTAGTATGTTTAATAGTGCTTATTGATATGCTAAGAACATAAGCACATCCTTAAAATCAGAAGCTGGATATATTCACATTCTATACCAACAAACAAAAACGAATGCATTCTCCTGACCAAAAACTTACCTTCATGAACATAAGGATATATATTCTGTTTATAACCCTGGGAATTGACTTTTATTCTCTTATTTCCATGGGAAAAATGAGACGAGAGAAGTTAAGTAACACATAGCCAAGCCACACATTTAATAGTGTTAGAGACAGGATTGACCACAGATCTGTTTGATGTCAAAGTATAATGCCTTTTAACAGTACTGTCAGTAATTATATTTATTATCTTTCTCTAAAATATATCATGAAAGGTGCCTTTCCAAATTACTATGACCATATTTCCTCTGCATCTTTCTTATTTAATATACAAAAGCTAATAATGTATTCATAGACACCAAAGCCCTGGGAATGGCCCCAGTCATCACGGACTCAGTACGGCCCACTCTGTGGGGTGAGGGAAGTGGCTGAATCACACCAGGGGCCCACCTTGCCAGGGGAAGCCCTGCTTTGTAATTTGTCTGGGCAGAGGAGGCATCCTTTGGCAAACCCCCTGTCTCCATTTGCGTAAGCCATGAACCCAAAATGACATCAATGCATTTTGATTATTTTCTAAAACAGGATTTAGGAATTATCAAACATTTTCTTTCTGATTTCCAGTTTTTCTCCAGGCAGAACTGACAGACATCGATGGAGGAGATGGAGAAGTCAGTTGCTAGACAAGGGTCTGGAGAGATGTGATTCAGTTCAGTCAATTTAATGCAACACTCATTTTTTGATGGGAGTTACCAAGCTGATGGGTCTTTGAAGGAGAAGGAATTCTCAGGGTCTTTATAGAAAAACATAGATGATGAGAAAGGTGAATAGTGAATTTTACCTCCAATGGAGAGAAAGAACTGAGAGGTTGTTAAGGGCTCTTAAACCTCGTCTTGGGACGTGATTCTTTTTCTCACTCAGAGACACCCTGTTTAAGGAAGGAAGGTGAATCAGAGGTTTGTGCCACTGAAGAAGATAAAAGTGAAATTGTTAGTGGCATAATAACTATGCTTGCCTTTTGTTTCCTTACTTTTTAATTACTAAAAAGCTCATGTTTAAAATACATATATTTAATATTCAATGATACAAATAGAAATTAATTACAAAAGCATTTTCTCGCCTTTTTTAAAATTTCATCTTATCATCCTCTTATTCATAAATTACCGACAGTTGTTACCAGTGTAATACAACATCAATCTGAAGTTTATATTTGTTTTTATTTTCTAAGGTGGCTCTATGAACTTGGTTCAGCAATTTACCTTCTGGGAATTTGGATATATGTTTTAATCTCTCATATAAAAAGTATACCTACAATAGGTTTCCTGTTAGGATTTAATAAGGTAATATATGTAAAAAGCTTAGCACAGTGTCTGGCATTTTTAACTACTGGCATTAATAACTACTGGACTAGATGAAATTTCTGTTTGTCGATTGGTTTGCTTACAGGACATAGTATGCCCCAAACGCCTGCAAAATATATAAGTATACATTGCTTTAAATCAGCAATTTAGTTTGATTTCTAGTTTCTTTTCCTTAAATGGGCTTCCTTTCATTAACCGACAGTCTTTTATTTAATAAATGCAACAGGAAGCTACCATCTAAAAGCACCAATGACTGATGAATAAGACTAAAATATACATTTCCCTAATGTTTGTACATAATTGCACCTACTTGAAATCTATCTTTTCAGTTTCAAACTTTACTTCAGAAGCATAAAAGGCTATCATGTAGGGCCAGGTTTATGTACTTATCATATTGCCCATTCTTGAAAAACCCCTACTATGAAAGAAAAATCAGTAGTACTCTTACAAAACAATCACAACACACTTCTTTCTGCCTTCTTCCTTCCCCAGTGGAAATGAGAAAACAATTATCATTACATAAAAAAGAAGAAGCAGGATTTATAGATAGAGGGTCTCTGAAGAACAAAAGACAGCTAACAGTTAAAGATAATTCAAATGGAGGGCTTTGATGCTCTTTTTCAGTTGTCCTATTAAATACTTTTCCTTTTCTC
Source organism: Scalopus aquaticus (assembly GCA_004024925.1). NCBI lineage: Eukaryota > Metazoa > Chordata > Mammalia > Eulipotyphla > Talpidae > Scalopus > Scalopus aquaticus. The sequence continues at coordinate 75,884 of PVIJ01001134.1, read as the reverse complement.
ATATTCCATTGTACCAAATATGAAAAGCCCATATACAAAAGAAACAATAAAATGCTTGTTAATCTAATAACAGAATGCCAAGAACAGAAAACCCATCCCACCACAAAGTGTAACTGAGATTGCCTACACCACAGACAGTTTATGATCAGAAACCTTGGGGAAAAAAAGCCATCAATAGAAATGATGTTTCTACTGTGAGCTCATGGTCACAGCAAGGCTACAAGAACAGGGACATAAAGCCCTATTAATTGTACTTCCCAGGGGTCACCAAACATCTCTGTTTGCCTGTGAGTGTCCCGATTTATGCCTTTTATCCGGTATAATTATTAATAGAGTACCTTTAACTCCAAAAGTGTCCCAGTTTGGACAATAAATTACATAGTTGCCCTAGGCTTACCCCTACTCCCTTTCACTTCCTTTTCGCTCTCCTAATAAAATTAAAAAAGTAAGGGCCAACTATTTTAACTCTTCAGGGTATGTGAGAGGGAAGGAAAAAAAGTGATCTGTTTCTTAAGCTCAGCTACTCACTTGACTATCTTTTATTTTCTTAAAGCAAGGAAGATTTCTAGACTGAATTGAGTTTAATATGGCCCCCATTCACCCACGATTTGGGGGCAGAATCACCCTGTATTTCCCCCACTACCCTCTCTCCCTTGTGAATTTCTGCCTAACTCTATGGTACAAGGTTGGGCCTGCTTATTGAATTCTGTTTGAAATTTTCAGGGAATAATTCCTCACATGAGGACTTCTTAATATAATTGCTGTTTCTTTAAAAAAAAAATCAGATGTTCAACTTAGGTTGTACCGCCAAAAATAGCAGTTCATATCAGCTGCAAGAAAGGCTGAGCACCTTACAGCAAGAGCCCCTTAATCAAAAAGCAATCTTTTGGGATGAGTTAGTAGTACTTTGCCTCCGGCGCTAACCAGATCCCCTACTTTCATTGTATATTTCCACAGGAGTCTAATGATGAAATACATTAGCTCTTCTCACAGGTGAAGTAGAAACACACTTAAAGCACTGCCTTCTTAGGGTCACACGCTGATTCTAAAAACAAGGAGAGGAGGTCAGCAGCAATAGCAGCATCCAAACTAACAACGTATTCTGCAAGTAAAAGCCTTGCTGAGGAAGGGGGGATATTCCCCTCTTCATAGGTAATAGTCACAGGAAATTCACTATATGCAATATTGCAAAGAAATTTTATCCTGGGCGGGTCTGGGGGGTGCAAATCTTTATTTAAAAATGAAAAGCTTACCTTTTAGTCATAACGATGTCCTTGACCTTTATCCAGAGATGTTTCCAGCTGCAAGGGAAAAAAAGAAAATTCCTTTGAGAAAAAATATTCTGGTATTGGAGAATAAAGATTTACATTTATCCAGTGGGCTTTATCTGCTCTAGATCTATAAAGACAGACACCTCATATAGTGAATAAGAATACAAGAGAATATAGGTCTTCATCACTTGGGCACAAAAGGCATGGATTGCATTTAAATGAGTTAGTTTATTTATTTGTGTTTTGCTTATTTTCACATATGCATACATATGTGCACACATATGTGCATAATGCACACACATATATAGCACAAGTTAGATATGTTTTCTTTCTTTTAATACACACTCTTACACACACACAAACACAGAGAAGCACCCTCACACACGAGGTTTGTAGCACATGAAGCAGGCACAGTATCTCTCCTCCCCAAATAATGATCTCATGACCCCCCAAGATGGCAGGGCCCCAAGAACACTACAGAAGGTAATATATCAGATTTTCCATGTCTTCAAAACAGCTGTGGCTTCCTTTGTGTTCTGCAAGTAGCCTGGAGTCAAACAGGTAAAAACAAATCATGAATCAGGGTGAAAGGCTATAAATATGCCATATTTGTCTTTTTCTGTTGGTTCTGCTTTTTGTTTTGTTTTGTTTTTAACCTTCACTGATTTGGGGGAAGTAATTAAGTGTTTTGGCATAAAAGATCTCCTGCTGGGTGATAGGCTACACGGGGAAGGGAAATTAGACAAAAGGTACTGAGTAATAACCACAAATGACTTTATAGCCCATTCTGTTTGAATGTCAATAGAACTCGGAAAGCAAGATTTGCAGAAGATAATCAGCAACAACTCCCCCAAGTATAATCAGGAATTGTCTATAATTAGCCATTTGCAAACTCTTACCTGCCACTATTGATTTCTTATCTCAGTGGGAAAAAATGGCATAGTGACCTAAAAGCTCAAAATTAAGAATGACAGAAATTCCCAAATATAAAAGGCATTTACTATCATTCCAAGATTTGTCACATTGAATTAATTTGGCTGCTTCTTAATGACTTTTCCAAGTGATGAAGCATGCATCCCATGGCGTTGTATTTGTTATTGTAAGTCCCTCAAAGGTTTTGAGGAATGAGAGATGAGTGAAAAAAAAATAAATAAATACAACTATACATTGTTTAAATAATGGTTGTGTAAAGAAAAGTTATATTGAAAATAAATGAAGAATAAAAAATAACGACGTACAAAAATAAATAGTTGTCAATCTATACACTGAACAAGAGGATCAAAACCGTTTGGAATTGTATCTTGAATAGTGAAATACTCACTTAGGAGAACACATTAAAAGAGAAGCTGATAAGAAACAAGCATTGTTTTATACAATATTAATTCAGTTACAATGCCTTTCGAATGTATACCCAGGCTAACAAGCTTAATGAAACAAGGCACTGCTGAAAATGGACTAATGGGTTTGAAATGACAAAATTCTGCCTTCCAAATTTAAATCTGGATTTGTTTTAAGGGACTTAATTGTTTTTACTCCAAACTATAATGCATAAGGAATTTTTTCTGTCTCTCAGATAATATATTTCCCAAGGGAGATTGTGTCTATGGATTATCAGTGTGTTTAAGGACTAGGTAAAAAGTTATGTGAGGGATTTTTTAAAATTCATTTTGCCCACATATTTAGCACATAACAATTTGGGGGCACGCTGAGCATCAGGAAGCCCTGAGTAAGCCATCTCGGCAGTTATTAAGATACTATGCTAAAGAAAACTATTTCCCAACAGGAGGTACTAATAAGATAGCCAATAGCATAAGAAAAGCACCAAAATGAGAAATAATAAAAAGACAACAACTGTGTCCAGGCTGGATGCTCCCATTTAGTAGCTAAAACATTGCTGAGCCATAATGATCTGTTCCTCAAAGTCCAGGGTTTAAGCTAGTAACAGATATAATTCCAAATTCCACTCAACGTAATTTGACAAACACCTATCGTGCATCTAAAATACGCCTCATTATATTCAGAGGAATCTAAAAGACCACAATTTTAAAATGAACAGTCACCCATGTCAGGGGTTCTAGATATTCTAAAATAAAATATTATCAGGATACAAAAGTATGTAAGTAAATATTTTATAGAAAAGCAACCACTGATATTTAATTACAAGATGCCTTTTGCAACAAATTAAGAGCTATTAATAAGTATCAGGATTTTGTAAATGAAATACTGTGTTGAAGTTTTACCAGCACTACAATCACCCTAGGGGGGAAAAAAAAAATAAGCCTCCTCAGGGTCAATCCCCTTAGCTTGCCTTCTACTTCTTTCTTCTCACCCTGCAGGGTGTAAGATTGACCAGATCCCACACACCCTTCCTTTTGTTCCTAAGATTAAAGGCAGCCTCACATCAGTTTTCACAGTGACGCAAGGAGCAAGGAGGAGGGGCAGCAGAGAGACCAAAGCCAAAAGGTTCCCTCCAGGTATTCAACCACATGTCTATTCCTGATAGGTTAAAAAAGAGAGAGAGAGATTTTAAAAGCTGAATTATAGAACCTGGAATGTTGGGGTGTGAGAGCCTAGAAATAGTAAGTCTTCTGCTCTCCTGGCCAGTTTTTTTTTTAAATTTATTTATTTATGCATACAAGCTGGGGTACAGAGGCGTGGGGTGGCGAGAGGGTTCACCAGAGACAGAGTGGGGAGCAGAACAGGCAGATCGATGGAGATACGCTGCTGAGGGGAGCATTGGGCAAAGCAGGAGAGGTCTGCTGCGCCATGTGGGAATCTCCCCAGCCGGGCATCAAACTCGCATCGCCGCTGCCGACAGCTCCACAGTGCAGCGCTTAAGCGCTGTGCCACCAGGGAGGCCCCAGTCTCCTGGCCAGTTTTGTGCCCTGTCTTGTCCTTCTGCTCCTATGTGTTTTTCTTACATCTCCTCAATTCGAAACTGGCTTCTTGGAAAGATTCTCATATTCCTGTACAGATTTGCCTGACTGGCTCACAAAGCCAAGCTAGCAGCATTTGATTTGCATGAGAGACTAAGATTCTATTGTGAGAATGAGTTTGTTTTGGGGAAGGGAGCATCCCACAAGTTATGTCCAAATACAATGCTTCAGGGCCAGAAGTAAACTTTTATTTCTTGATTTTTCATCAGACACCACTGGGTCTCAAAGAAAGCAAACAGCTAACTGGAAAACTAACCGCAGCAGGAGCAGAAGTTAAAAGTCATCCCTCAGAATCAATGTTGCAGCGGGCTCACGTACCTTTTCAGTAGAAGGAGTCACAATCTGGGGTCATTTCAGCAGCCTTTATTCAGGGGCAAGGCTGGTACTAAGTCAGTATGAAGAAGCCTTCAGACCAGAAATGGTGGCTTCAATCAGTCCAGGAGGCAGCAGTGTTAGCCCAAAAGCCAAGGTCATACTTAAGCCCCTTCTATAGATTTACGAAGTAACAACTCAGGGACATGCTCCTCTGTGATTGGGAGTGAGAGCTGACACAGAACACCCCAGATAGCTGAGGGTAGAGCGCGAGAGAGAAAGACAGCACAATTGATACACCCATGGAAAGCCCCAGGATGATGGATACCAGCATCTAGACTCTCCTTAAGAGTGTCTGACTTTCCCCCCTCTAAGGAGGCTTCCAATTCCACCCTGTCTGCCTTAGATTTCCCTTCCATATGGTTTAATAAAGCCTGGCAAATCCCTCATCACATTTTATCCTATTGTTTAGCATGTGTGTTGGTCTGTAGCCACTCTGGTTTCTGATTTGCTTCTTCAGTTTAGGGCCAGAAGGCAGAGGTAGACACACCTCCCATACTCAGCATAACCACTATTATCAAATAATTTGGCAAGTGTTTGTTAAGTGAATAAGTGACTTAGCAAGTCAAACTTCAACTTGCCTCAGAAAATAATCAACGGTTGCACAGGAACGTAGTTGAACCAATTTTACATCTTTAACAGTGTGATGTCTTAGGCTTCTCAGTGGAAAACATGGGGTTCCATATCAAGAAACAGAGAAGACTGAGGGGAAAACCCTAAATAGCATTCTCCAGGGACTTGATTTACCACATTTTTATTTTAATTAAAAATTTTATCTTGTTTGTCTAAGCTTGTAAAGGGGAGGGAAGACAATCTGGAGGGTACTGTTGTGGCCAGTTTGAACAGAGATAGGAGAAGGTGCAGGAAAGGGCCAGCTCTCAAGAGCCAGGCCTCCAGCCATGGATATTCATAGTCTGATGTGCTTCTCTGGCTAATAATACAGCAGCCTTGATGGTGGAGAATTTTCTCTAGGTAAATATTTATTCTAGATTTGGAGAGCAATTAAGCATTACCACATTCTCACAAACATGTTTTCGCTTTTAAAAATCAACAGTTTTGCATGAGGCTGCAGGATGCCCCATCCTGGCGGGGCTCTGATCAGATAGAATTTGGTTTCCCTCACAGACCACTAACCAAATAGATGATCCATATCATGTTTTAAGCTGCACCATGTTAAATTATTTGGCAGAATTACATCAGACATGAAGTTTATATCTCTGTCTCATTAGGGATGATAATAATTATACATCTGCCCATAATGACAAATTATCACACTCACTGGAACAAGAAGGTCTGTCTATTGCTATGTGAGACATTGGGCTTTGCTGAATACTTTGATAGTCAGAAACTTTAAACAACATGCCATAGCATTTAAGTTCTTGGGAGAGAGGCGCATCAAGCAGCAACTAGAAAGTCACATTTGGGGGACACATTTTGGGGATACCTGTAGAGTATGGAGGGAATATCCTCATGTTTGAGATAAGCAGCAACAACCACTGCAAACAAGTACCATTCCTCTGCCGCTTAGTGTCTTTAACCACATCTCCATCAGAGCTAATGGCAGTAATAAGTACAATTTTGTCAAATAAAAGGATAATGCAGCAGAACTGAAAGAACTTCGCTCACCTGTACAGAAACCTCAACCCCCACCTAGACTTCCTGCCAGTGGAGCTAGGGCAGGTCCTAACACGCCCTGTGCCTCCGCCACCACACCTGTAAAATGGAATGTGTGTGAATACTGTGCTGGGTAGTTTGAATTTTTAGTAAAATAGAGTAAATGTTAGAGTTAATACATTTATGTCACTACCTTTTTCTAGATAGATTTTCATGTAGGTTTTAAGGCGGCTAAATCAGTAAATATAACATGCTTGTCATTTGGAAGACAAAATATCTGGACAGTTGACTGCATTTTTCTTGTTTCATGTTTCATATTTCATCCAGATGTTTTGACACTTTGGAGCCAGGGTAATTTTTTTCTTCCCAATGCATTTCATTTCTGTTAGGACTGCCAGAATTCTAGATGACTATAATAAGTCACATTATCTCATCTTTTTCAGTTCAATTAATGTTCCCATTGAAAAACCATGGTGCAATTATACACTTACGTTTTTGGAGAATTCTCCCCTTGTAGGAGGGTGGTGGCAATGATGCTATGGGGTGGTGACAGGGTGTTACTTCAGAGTAGCTGTCTTGGAAGTAATGAAGGAATGAATCAAGCATGGTGGAAAAAGCAACGAATCGACTACAGATGGAAAGACACACTTGTTAAAACTATGAAAATCTCAGGAGAAAAGAGAAAAAGATTTGAGTCTTTGTTCATCGACAAATATGCATATAAAGTGTATCTGTCCTTCATCCAAGAAGATTGAGCTGCTAAGATCTCAGTTTCTGTGGCTAAAAGTCCAGGGTGTGTGCCTGAAAGCTACGCTTGCTGGGTGGCTTTTAGTTGCAGTTTATATTCTGCTGTCACTTAGGGCTCCGCCTCTTCTCCTCCTAAGGTATATGTCACATTTGCTCAGAGGGCAAACCCAGAAGTCAGGTCGTGTGTGGGTGATTGTTTCCCAACCTTCTGTCGTGGTTCCACTCTGCCTCTATAATGCTTTGCTTCTGGGAAATTTTAGTATTTCATATATGCCTCCACGATTTGCACTTTCTCCCATATTAAGCACCTCATGGATACACCAAAATTCAGGAGCTTGATACATATTTGCTGAACCAATTAGTGAATAAATGAGTAAAAGACTTTTGCTGACATCAAATAAGACTCAGCAGTTGTATGACAGCATGATTTGTGGGTGGATAGATCTTGATTTGTGGTATGTTCCCTTCCGTTTCAGTGATCATAGCTAGCATGCTTTACTACCTAAAAACAACTCAATGTACATAAAGTTTAATAACAATTAGGATTTTTGAAATGCCACCTCTTTGTATCCTTTCCTTTGATAAAATGTGTTTTAACACTTTGTGTGGTGGTGCCCTTTAAATTTACCAGCCCTTGGGGCCGGCCATTTTCTGTGCCACCACATGAATGGTATAAGAATTCAATAAAACACACACAATTCCTGAACTACTGGGTATTAAAAAAACTGTAATATCTCTCATAAAACACCTTACACTTTCACCAAAACAATGTGTAAAGCTTCTAGACTGAGTACGATCAAAGAAATAGCTCCTAATAGTTCCAAATAAATCCACCGTGGTGTGAAAAACCGGAGGCTAGATGAACACGTATTAATACGTGAGCGGCCACCTGATACTGGTGACAAAAAACACATACTAATACATGAGCGGACCACAAAGTGTTAAAAGGATGTCAGTGGGGTTACCATGCTCACTCGGTGGGAAAGCAAAGAGGCCTTACTTGAACGCCAGTCAAGAAAGAGTTCTAGAAATTGATAAACTATTGATACAAGCCATGTATGAACCAAATCCTGTCCAAGGTGCTGCCCTGGCTGAACTGAGAGTGGCCTGGATTTCCTTCTCCCCTCACCCCTTGGCTAGGTGTTTGGCCAGAGTGTACAAGGAGCACAACCATGAGCAGCGGCCCCCGTCGGACAGTCCCATAAAACCATGTCATAAAATCTTAGCATTTCTGATGTGACTGTTTACTACTATTCTGCAAACATTTTTGCTATGTACCTTGTTAATGGGATTTTGATTGAGAAATTGTAAAGACAGCATGAATATGGAAGGAACTTATGATTCTAGGATCAGGGCAGTTTTGTGGATAGAACTCAAGGAAAAATTTTTCACCCTCAACCATTTTGCCAGAAGTCAACCAATGCTGAGTGTCCAGATACACTGATTTCATCTTTAGGAACACTTTAGATTTTATCTATTTTATATTTTTGAGAACTAGTGTCTTTCAGAAATCAACAGCAAGGCAGGATGTTGTGAATAGATGAGCTGATCTTTCAGCTCAGCCAAATGCTTACCAGGCAAATAACTGCTATCCAGACTTTTACAGGAGAACCTGGTGAGAACTGAGCAGAACCTGGTGAGAATTGTCATTTTAGTCTATTATTGAGGAGCAGGGCTTGCCCTCCCACTATTGAATGAAAACAAGTTGGCAGGTCAAAAGATTATCATAATATAGAGCCTTTCAACTCACAGTGGAGATTACAGATCTGGCCCCTTACTTTCCACCCAATCAATAACAAACCAGTTCTCATTTTTCCAAAGTGGGATTGGTTTTCTGTGTTAACCTCAAAAACAAAAGCATGGTGCCTGGCAGATGTGCAAGACAGCACCTCTCGGCTTGGTCAAGGGCAGCATGTACTCATCAGGTTTAGCAAGTTCTTATAAACTCATTTATTTCCATAAACAAACAGCTTATTCAGTTAATGAAAAGAAAGCCTGATCCAGGCAAAATAAAAGCAATTCAGGTCTCTCACATGACTTCTGGTTGCTGGGCTGCTGTTCCTATCTCGCCTCTTTCCCCCCTTAGAGCTACATAAACCTCTGTTGGTTACAACCAGCAGAGCACAAAAAAAAAAGTGGTTCTAATACACAAGTGGTCATTGAGGCAGCCTTTAAGGAAAAACACTGCTGATAAGATAAACAGCTTGTGATGTCCTTAATTATAATATTTCATACTCATTTAGCCATCTCCACATCACAGAGCTAACAAAATGGATTTCAAACAGGAAATAAGACTCCTTCCCACCAGCCCAGAGGCCTAATTATAAAATAGCAACCTACTTTTTCAGTAGTGAATACAGGGCTCTTTTTTTTTTTTCTTCCTCCAACAGAATTTATTGAGCTCATTACCAGGCTGCTTATGAAGTGATTTGAAATGAGGCAACATTAAAGCATTCCACAAATCCCTTGTACTTAGTCATCCTGACACTTTATTTGAACTTGGAGCATTGATACGGAATAACTGCAGCGCCCCACACTCCCGACTCTATTATCTGACAGGAGGTCTGGATTCCAAAAAATGATATATCATCAAACTTTCTTAATCATCACAATAATTTGTCCGAAAGAAGCAGGTACAATTCGGGCAGCACCAGAGGGGCTTGGCTGCTAAACCAAGGCAAGTGCGGCATGTGTTAGCCTTAGAGGAAGAGAGCCACATTAATCAGGCAGCGAAAGGACCCAAGGCAGGGTATGTACGTGTGTATTTTAAGAAAAATTGACAGATAGGCTTCAAAGCGGTAAAATCACTGAACTCCCTGCATGCTATTAGTACAACGTGCGCTTCTGTTCTCTTACAATCCAAGAGGCAGTTGTGGACTGACCCTCGCTGGGTTATCACTGACACTAATACAGCGCAGGTAAAAACTAGATCTGCAAAAGTTTCAAAGAGGGGAGGAAAGTCTCTGAAGGAGGACACAAACATCTATGGAAGTTGACTAGCTGTTATGTGAGAATGTGGCTCATTTTTGCCTTTTATTACCTCTTTCCCTAACTTACTGAACCGCTGGTGAATAGGAATCTAAAGCAATGTCTCCAGTTAAAGGGAAATTATGTTTTTATTTCTCACAGGGTCCTGTGTGGATCCTGGTGTGCCCTAGAAAAATGTCAGTTGTTAAGGAGAAGAGTCATGCGGGAGAGGGTGTGTGTGTTCATGTATGTGTATGGGCATGTCTGTGGGGGTAAAGGGGAAAATTCTAGCCTGTTAAATAATGAATCCCAATGCAGTTGTCTCCTCAGCATGAAGCTCCATCTCCAGCTATAGCTACTGCTAATCCCTGCTACATCTCTTACTGCAGCCTGCAATTCAGTGACTATACTATAAATTAAATGTGGCTGTTTCATCGAGGAAGCATTGAAAGAAATTTCAGAGCAATGGGAAGGACTCCGGGGTTTTCTAGGTTAGGACTTGAAGCAGGCTGCAGCATGGCATGTCCTGTTTGAATACAATGCTGGGACATACAGTGTCTCAGGTCACCTGGAGACTGTCAGACTTGACAGCCAAAACTCCAAACCAAATCCATTACATTTGAACTGAATACACATCTCTTAAATGATTTCCCTTATGAAAGTTATTCATCAACACCCAGTAAGAAAGTATGAATGAATAAATTATTCATAGAATATAGTATTCTGTAATATTTTCCTCCAAAGAATGAGGAGCCTTCCTTCCAGACACAACATCTACTATGCATACATTTACTGAAAGTTTATTGCATGCAAAGCTTGGGGTTCAGTTCTGTAGATGAACTTTTAAAAGCAAATCTCATGAATTCACAGTTAGAAGAACTTCTTTTGACTCTCAGTTGTGGGCTTGGAAGAATTCAATAGGATTTCACAACTTCCATAGACTGGGTCTGACCATGTGAGGTGCCCATATGTGCCATGTGGGTGTCACCAGTGATTCTGAGACACTGTGAATGGAACAGAGAATGGAAGTCTCCTTCATCTAGGTGTGTCTTCCAAAGCTCTTATCATTCAGCTTTCTAACACTTTGGTCTCATATAACCTAAAACACACAACATGAGCGACCCCCACTCACCCTCACTAGGCCACTAGCACAACACAGCCCAGCTCTCAGCATCAGTCAGAACCAGCTCCTCCAAGAATTGTATTATTTACCGTTTCACCCAATCTGTCACTCCTACCAGACTTACTATTAATCATCAGAGGCTTTGATTCTTTATTTACTTTTCTCTCGATTTACTGGCCCATATTCTGTTTTTTGTTGACGCCCTGTGTAGGCTAACATAGGGACCCACGTCAAACATAAAGTAATTTAAGGCTGTGTTGTATAGTGATAAAGAAAAGGGGCTCTGGAATCAGAGTGCCTGGTTTTAAACTCTATCTCTACCACTAATTAACTGTGTGCGATCTTGGGCAAATTACTTAATTTCTGTGTTTTGTTCCCTGCATCAGTAGGAAAATAATAAACACTTCAGCGTGCTGGACACTGCAATTGACAGAAAGAATTCAATATAGAAGGTACTGAAGAATATTAAGTAGAGCAGTGATCCCATCAGACGAATCCTAGCTTCTTTCAAGGTCAGCTGTGTGAACTTCAGCTAATGTTAACCTCTCAACACCCCACTCTCAACTTTAAAATGGAACCAATAACAATACTTCCCTTATAGAATTACAAGAACTTTAAATGAGATAATAGTAAGCTACAAATAATTCTCAGCTATTAGTTGTAATATGCCCATGATATAACTGTACCGCTGCAAATGTATTAAAAAACAGTGTGTATTCTCTAATTAAAAATCTGTTAACAAGTCGCTTATTGGAACTCTCAAAATCTGTTTTTCATCATTCATTCATTCACAGAAATATTTACTAAATAGCTCATAAGTGTGTGAGGCATTTCCCATGTGATAGAGAACCTGTGAAGAAGACAAACACAAATTCTACCCACCCATTTCTCATTAATCACTGCAAAATTGGCAATTCCAATTCACAGCCCATTCTAGGCTTCTAATAAAATAGCTCAAGAAGTTGAGCAGGGCCTCCCTGGTGGTGCAGCGGTTGAGCGCTGCTCTGTGGAGCTGTCGGCAGCTCGCGATGCGAGTTCGATGCCCAGCCGGGGAGAATCCCACATGGCAGGGCAGACCTCTCCTGCCTCGCCCGCTGCTCTCCTCAGCAGTGTATTTCTGATCTGCCTGTTCTGCTCCCCACTCTGTCTCTGGTGAACCCTCTCGCCACCCCGGGCCTCTGGCCTGTACCCCAGCTTGTATAAATAAATAAATCTTTAAAAAAAAAAAAAGAAGTTGAGCAGCCTTTTTTCATGGAAATATCAAGGTCTCCCTTTCCTTGGTATCCATGATCCTCTATTCTTTTGGTTCTTTTATTTTTCTAGCCCAATCTTTCAGCTCCTTTCTGGAACCTCAGTTTCCAATAGCCTTGCAATATAAGAGCATATACCTCTCTGTCTCTATAATAACTTTCTCATCAAAGTTCCCATTCTCAGGACTCCTATAATTATGTTTTTGCAAATGACTCTATTCTCTGGTCTACTGTACCCTCTGACCCCTTTCATGATTTCATTCAATGCCTCGTAGGGTTTTGACTGTCATCATGGTGGAGTCCCCTGACAACTCATCAAAGTCAGCACATGCTAGAATTAGTTTTCCATCTTTACAAGCACCCAACATTATCTCCTAAATTTCTCTCATATACCTAAAGCTGAACAGTCAGAGTCATATTTCATTCTTTCTTTCTTTATCCCACCTTCCTCATTCTTTGAATGATTCCATAGATTTTATCTCTAGAGAAGCTTTTGCATCCTCCTGTCTTTTTAAAAATATTATAGTTGTTATCCTTATTTAGACTCACTCTCACTTGAACTATTATTCTAGTTTTCTAACTATTCCCATATCTCTCCTCAAATTTTTTATCTTTTGGTCCATTACTCAGGCTATTTCAAGATCCACCTTTCTCAATCTCTCCTTGGTCTTTTTATTCCCTTTCCTTAAATCCTTTAAGATTCTCTGTTGCACAACAAATTAAGTCAACACTTGTAAGCCTAATATTTCATGCCCTCTGTATTCCACCCACACATTACCTTCAAAAATAAGGTCTTACATTTATATAACCCATTAGAGTTTGAGAAGCATTTTACACCTATTATCATTTGATCTAATACTCATAAAACATCTTATGATGTAGGTATTATTACAATATAAAAGCTCTATGTTATTAATAAATCCATAAAAGCCCTACAGATAGGGAAACTAAGGATCAAAGATGTTTGAGTTTTCATAGGTTGTATAAACATTTCTGAACCAGAACACAGGCAGATTTGAAAAGAGAATTTTAGTAAACACACCTTACTTTTGCAAATAATAATTTTACTTATTATGCTCTGTGAATCATAGAAAAAGGAATATCAGAACCCATGGAAAAGAGCTGGCAAAAGGAATTAAAAGTCAGTAAACCAGGGTTTAAGTTTGGACTCCTTATTAATTTTCTACCTAAATCCATTAACAAATCTATGCGTTATTATATTTGCTTGCAAGACAGTCTCATAATTCCTCAAACACATTTGCTTCACAAAGAAATAATGAAGAGTAATGGAATTATATCCATTTTAAGTATTTAATTCTAAAGCATGTAGTTCTTTTCTGTCATTTGAGGCATAAAGCTTTTTTAATGGTCATTAGGCATCTGTGTTATCCTTACTTCTACAGACAGACAAGCATAAGATCAAGAATCTCCTATCAGGCCATGCACACTGCCATTCAAAGTCAGATGAAAACTCAGAGCCCTCAGCCCACAAGTGCTGGTAACATCGTCACTTCAGAGTACTCTATAGAAAATCTTTGGTTGAGAAAAAAGGAAAGTTTCATAGTATCAACTCACAGTATATGTTCCTAAATATAGCAATGTTGTATGGGTAAAAAAAAGACACTGAATAAACAGTTCAGAACATCAGACTATAATTGAAGAGTACTGATGATAAATCTTTGGACTTTTTAATTTGATCTTTTGCTATCAAATCTATATTTATCACAATTTCAGAAAGAGAGGAAGGAAGAAAAGAACAAAGGAAAGAGGGAGGAAGGGAGGAGGAGGAGGGGCAGGAGGAAGAAGGAAGGAAGGAAGGAAGGAGGGAGCGAGGGAGGAAGGAGGGAAGGAAGACAGACTATAAGACCTGGATGTGGAATAATTGTCATAGCAACACAATATGCCATTATCACCTGCTCATCACTGGAATGGGGAAGGGCTGTTCTCTCAGCTTTGTGGTCAGCAGAGCCAAGCAAAGGAATTCTGAAGAAGCAACGAAAGGCATTACGGCTACTCCGTTTAGCATCAACTTATCTTGTGTTAGTTATACGCTATATAAACCTTTTCCAGCAAGAAAAAGAGCTCAGAAAGTAACTCCCCAGCTGTTTTCTGCTGATAATTTAGGAGCCGTAGAAGAAAACCATTCCTGTGTCCTCCAGGAATTCCTGACTATTAACCCATGCAACAGTGAATATAGAACTTAAAAATCATTTTAGGTTCAAAAACATTTTGAACACTTTCAGTTCATTGTGCAAAAACACATGTCCTTTATAAAGACTCAAATTGGCATGTTCTTAGTCACAATTTGTAAAGAACAAAACCAACACAGAACTGCAAGGGAAACCAGACTTAAAAATGGATTAATGATAAAGTTCACACAAAATTAATATAACACTGAAAAGCTTTAGCAAGGGGTACAAAGTTGCTGAGATATGTGCTTGTATTCATTCAGCTTGTCACCAAGTTTTATACTCACGAAGCATGCACCTGTGTGATGACACCATCGAGCTTAATCACATTACTGTACTTAATATTGTTAAGAAAGAAAAGATGCTCATGACATATAGAACAGCTTGTGGTATTTAGTAAATAACAAGTCTAGGTTTTCTGCTCATTATTCACCTCCTTTCAAAACTTAAAAAATATAGAAGGCCATTGTTCCAATGTTTGCAACTAGATCAAAGTTTAATCTACTAAATTTCTAGCCACCACATATAAAGCTGGTGACAGAATAATTACTTTTTATTTGCCACCATTTCTCACATCCTTCACTTATCTGTTAGACTGTCCACCATCATTTTGAGTCCTATATATGTCCAAGTGTTTACTTGTCCTGGTTAATTGAAAAAAAAAAGAATATTAATTAGACAGTAATAATCCATTAATTCCATAAAGGACCTCAGGGAAACTTCTTTATTTGACCTAGGTTAGAGGAAATAAATTTGACTTCTAAAGAATCATGATTCTTCAGTTGTGAAAACTAGTTCATTGCCCAACATGAGATATGGGTCTGCCAACATTTATAGTTAAAGTGCATATTTTTAAAAATGAGACATATTCTGATAGAAACATTATTCCAGTTTGACACAATAGCTAACAAGACTTCAGTCGAACTGTGACATTTTTTACCACAGCTGAAAGTAAATATGTTTGCATTCAAAATAGTCTCTTTGTTGTTTACAGTTATGGCATAGACTCAGAATGAATTTTCTATTACTATTTTTTATTCCCCAAAGTTTTTTTTTTGCTAAGAGAATTCAGAGTCCAGTATATAGATTTCAACTTTTGCACATGGGTTGCTTCTTTAATGTAATATAGAATCACAATTAAGACATAAGCAACATCCATCAAATAGACATAGCTAGAATAGGTGTTTCTTAAAATCCAACAGTTTCTGCATACTGATAAAGTATAATCTTATTTGATAAAGCATAACTTTGCTTCAGCAGTTAATCTGAGCTTTCCAAGGGTCTAAATATTTATTATAAGTGGTTTACTATGGGAAAATACATTTATTGTTTAACTGATGTGTGTAAATAGTGAAAGTTACTAATATAGATCTGTTCTCTTAATTTATAAAATTATTACTGGGAAATTTGATAATATTTAAAATAATTTTCTTCTAATCTTAGTACATTTTAAAGAATGTGAACTATGTTACTAAGAGCCGAGAAGTAAGGAATTATATAATGGTTATCAATAGAGCTATTAGTAGTTTTAAAAAAATCAATGGATTAAAAATCCATCTACACAGACAGGCCATCAGTGGGATTAATGTGGTAGAATGTCCTTCTGGGAAGAAATCAACAGCTGGGTGAACAAAGACAGGTCCTTGGGTAGCTCAATGTCACCGCAAAGATGCTGATATACGCAGATGTTGCTAGAATTTTGGAATTGTATGTGTTTCTATCCTGACTGGCATATAGCTTCAACTTACTGGGGGTCAGCAGAGAGGAAAATGCTTACCCACTATAGATTTTATAAAGCATAGAAGTGGGAAGACTAAAAAAAGGGGGTTTCGAGTTTAGCTGATGTAATAGAATAAGGTGGTAGAATGATAAATGCAAAGGCAATTTTTATTTCTGACAGTGATGAATCACATATATGGAAGGTTCTGTCCAGAATTACCACTATGCCTGAACCAGTGACCCATTCACTGTCTACCTATAAGAATAAAGATCACTTTCTATTCCTTCGTCTTCTTTTTCCAGGTTATCTTTCTGAAAGTTTTAAACTCTATAAAACTACTCATGTTCTATTGAATTCCCTTAATCTTTCCCAAGTCTAAATCATTCCACAAGTGGTCTGGGAAGTGCTTGGGAGCATTGGTGAAATGAATTCAGACAGTTTCTCATTGCAACAGGCCCAGGTCTCTGAAGGGCAAGCTAAGCTCAGTCTGAAATGAGGCCATGAGAAAAAGGTTCTCTATCTGCAGTAAGACCCCACCACGACTTCTCTTTCTACCCATCATGGTCTTCCCAGGCTCTCTAGTAAGAGAAGGAGAAGATTAGAAGCAGGTAAGAGAAAGACAGCTCTTCTCATCAGTCAGTATATGCATCCATTCTATCGATGACCTCAAGTTCTTGAATAGTAGGAACAAAAACATCAGTTCTGCAGTGGAAATCTCAGTTGTGCAGTAATAATGTTGCCTAGGACATTGAAGTGTCTGCCTTCTATTCTTTTCCATCACCCTCCCCCACTTCACCAAGAACTGCTTAGCCAAACTCACGTTTCCAGCTCATAAATTCAGTAGTAAAAACAAATGAACTTATTTTGGGAGAGAAGGAAATTAAGGAGTGAGAAGGGCTCACCTTGTACTCAGCTGGCAGGGGTCACATTTATTAGCACACTTAGGGTAGAGGGGTACTTCTTAAGGGGCATGAATAATGCTGGTCTTTTGTTCACTTACAATATGGAAACCTCAACATAACTTTAAAGGAAGTGGAGAAAAGACTCAGTGTCATTTCAAAAGAGAAGTGCTATTTCAAGTGGTTAAAAGGAGTTTTGAAATTGGACAGATATAGGTTCCAATTACACTTCCCATATTTACTGACTCTGTATGCTCGAGTATGTTTCCTAATTTAAACTATTAAAAGAAAAAAATGGAATCAAACTACACTAAAGGATTTCATTAAATTAACATAAAATGCTTAAACTTTTTTGTTTACTATTGTCAATTAACGGAGATCAGGGGAAAAATAGTTCCATAATAGTGTTCAATAATAGTATTTTCATTGGAAATGAATGTTAAGTGAGTTATCACTAATTAGCTAGGCATTTTCTCCCAGAAATGTGTATATCCTAGCTGCGTGTATGGAATATGGGCTTCGTCAAATCAGATCAGACCATGTAATTCAGGTCATGTGAATTTCATTGCCTGTCATGTCCAATCATGCTTCAGAGAAGGGGCTGTGAGAAGAGCCTGCTCCTCTTTGGGCAACCACAACACTGAGAACCCTGAGCTGCCAAACCTGTGAACTTGCTCTCATAGCCTGATTCTACCTTAGGCACACATAACTTAATACTTGGAGAGCTAATGCCCTGAATGTTAATACAAGGTGCAGGGTATTTACTCCTCTACCAACTAAATATTATGTGTCCTGTCCTTTGCTCCATAATTAAAAATTGTGTGCATACAGCTAAAAAAAGGAGATCAGATGAAATTTAAACCTTAACCATGGTCTCCAGGCTTCTATATCCACTATTAGCTTTTACATTTGCTCTCTGATACAAGAATGTTTTCCCCTTTCTTTCCATCTTTGAAGGGATTATGGAAACAAAGGCTCGTTCACTTCTGTGTACTCCCAATTTCCTTTACATGTGGTCTGCACAGTGCCCCGACTGCTGACAGCCTCTGTGTATAGGCCTTGGAATGTTTATTTTGACATCCTCTCAGGGGCCAAGAGAAAGAGCAGGGTGAGTCTACATTTCTCCGCCTGACACTCCCACACCCAAATAGTGAATCTGAACTTTTCACAGTAAGACTTTTTCCTTCAAAAAGATGTTTTTTCTACTTTCTTCCTGGAAATGTTCCTATTTTGAGTTGTGGAATTGTAGGATCTTTCTCCTACCTTATCACTCTTCAAGAGTAGGAAACTTCTTCCATAAACACTCCTCCCCTCAGCTTGTTGGTATACTTATTACTAGTCCTTAATGTGTTTTAAATGTTAATGAAATGGGAAATGCCCTCAGCTATCTCTAAATCTAGTATTTCAGACTAGTTCAGAATTTGCCAGCTTTGTAAGACAACATGGCCAAATTTGGAAAGACCTAAGTCTTTAAATTTGGAATGGTACAATGGCTAATGTATGCAAGTCCTGTTGCTTATAAATAAGCTTTAAATGAGACATGCTAAGGGATTTTAGGAAGTGGAAACCATAAAATGAATGTGACTGAGTTTGAGGACTAGAATAGACAAAATTAAATCCCTGTCCAGAGTTTAGCTCACTGACCAGGGAGTTCTGATATTTTAATGCCCTGTATTCACTGAGGGTTTATAAAAAATTTATTTGTTTATTTGTTTTGGCCAAGACAACCTTTCACTGGGAAGCTCAGCAATTAAAAGCAAAAGCTTAATTTTTCCCCATTGTGAAGGAGACATTATAATTTCTCCTCACATTTTATTTCTTTATTCTTTAATCAACCTGTTTTATATATCTCAGGCAATAAAACTACCATTGCTTTGGGAACAGTATTTTGCATTTTAATAAGCTTTCTTTTAATATATTAGTTGGGCAGTGTTATAAATAAACTCTTATTCCTAGGGGAAGGGGATCAACCACGATTGCCTGTAAAAAAAGAGAAAGAAGTAGTACAGAGATAACATTTCAAAGGAGTTTATATTGGTTGCTGCAAAAAGCCTAAATTTGCAAATAAGCAAAACTAACAAATACAAGGTTTTTGATTGAGATTTGTTGTGATTACATGTCTCAAAACTCATATAGTCCAGAGAGATCCCACCCTCTACTTATCTTTCAAGGTATGAGATTCCATTGAATTGTGTAGATCTATGGCCCTCACTCTCAGATACCTTGATGGTAATGGAAGAAATGGTTTTTCTACAAGTACATTAGCACTCAAAAAGCCTCTCGTAGATGATTCAAAGAAACTTGATACCTCATGAAATGTTATTTAGTGACCACTGACTCCACTTAATTTTCCCTTCTCTCAGAAAGTGCAGAGGACCCAAGTCAGGTAAAGATAACTGAGAGAATATAGATGGCCAGTGTGGGCTTAGTTATTCAAAGGAGGTAAAAAATATGAGGGGATTTATTATTTAGATGTTCCATGGCACCAAGAGAAACAAGTCAAGTACAGTTACTAACTAATAGAAATACAAGAGAGCATTCTGCTAAAACAAACCCAAGTTCAGTGAAGAAGGATATGTACAACTTTCTTTGAATTTTGCTATATTAATATGTGCCAGAATCATCCGCTAGTGTAGAAAAACTGACTTTCATGGGACAGAGGAGGTTTTGTGCTAAAAGAAGTGAATGCCTAGATTGCAGAGACAGCCAAGCCAGACTTCTCTTTGATTGTAAGTGCAAGAATGGTGGGCATGGCAGTGAACACGGAAGTGATTATTGGTACAAAACAAGAAAGAAAAGCATAGGTACTGGTTAAAGTTTGGAGTGTAGAAATATGATACTACTCAAAATAATAAATTAAAGGTTTTATATATATATATATATATATATATATATACACTCATACACACACACACACACACACACACACTAAATTGGATGGACAAACTATATCTCAATAGCCAAACATAGTCACTGCCTCTTTTATAAATAAAGTTGCACATGCAGTGTGTGTGTCTGTGTTGTCTATGGCTCCATTCACACTACAACAGCAGAGTTGGAGAGTTGCATGAAGCCACATGGCCCATAAAATCTAAAATGTTTGCTATCTCACTTTTTACAGAAAAATTTGCTGACACTCTGGACTAAGTAAAAGAGGGATAAGTAGCTAACATTGCCAAAGGAAGTTATGAGTTACTCCACCAAGAGCTACAAAATAAAAGAGGAAGAGATTGCCATGTCTAACCAACAAATACAGACAGAAATCATCCATGGTAACCAGGATCCCCCCATCAGTCTTTCCAAGATTATACTGGTCAAGATTGAGATCGTTACTGACTTACAGAAAGGCCCTAATATGTAGTATCTTGGGGTGCTGAACATGAATATAACCCTGAAAATTTTTTATTAGCTCTTGTTTTGAAGATATTTCATAAAATTCATTTTATATGTTTCACCTTGTAAATTTATCCAGTAGGACTGCAACAACATCCTAAATCAGCCTAGAATGATTACATCGCATTGCATAATACCATTATGCATATATCATCCAGAGTTGATTGCATCATTTTCTGATGCAATGCAATACTACTACCAGGCAGCTGCTGAAGTAAGCTGACGTCAGCAGTGCACCATAGAAAGCCCTGTCGGAAAGGTTGAGCATTGAAAATCTTTGTGCAAGACAGCTTAAGCTACTGTTCCATAGAACTGTTATTATTTTATCCATTTAGGCACACTACAGAACAGTAATGCCTCGAAAGTTGTTCATAGTGTGGACAATTTCTGATGTATTTGTGGGGAACTGACATTTGCCAACCAGAAGAAAAGTATCACTTCTCCAGTGAAGAAGGCTTATCATCTTGACTTCAGATGCAAGGTTGGTGACCAAGACAAGCCTTGGGCCCCGCATCTATGATGTGCTACATGTACAACACAGCTTTCACAGTGGTTAAATGGCAAAAGACCATCAATGCCGTTTGCAGTCCCCATGGTGTGGAGATAGCCAAGCAACCACATAAAAGACTGTACTTCTGCTTGGTTCTTCCTCTTTCCGGTGGAATAACGAAGCCAAAGAAGTCGAGAATAGTCTACCCAAACATTCTGTCTGCATTGAGACCAGATCCACATGGTGAGGGACTTCCTATTCTAGAACCTCCAGCAGAATATTCTCTTGATTCATCTGACGAGGACAAGGGTGAGCTGATCTATTGTTATCCTGTTCCATCAGCATGCAGTGATCCAGATTTTCACTGTGGTGCATCATCAACCCCACACAGACTAACGAAGGAAGAACTCAATGACCTGGTTCAGGATTTGGACTTATCCAAGAACAAGGCAGAATTGCTAGGATCAAGATGAAGAATTTCGTGAAAGCCATGGACCAAACCTTACCAGCTTTCCGATACCTGCATGAAAAATTTCCTTGACTCAGCAAAGTAAAGATTGAAGAGGGAATTTTTGTGGGTCCTCAGATTCAAGAGCTCTTCAGAGATGACCGGTTCAACAATTTGCTTCAGGGTGATGCGAAACAAGCATGGGATGCTTTTCGCCTAATGTCTACAAACTTCCTTGAGAATGTTAGGGCAGAAAACTACAAAGGAACTAGTAGAAGACATGCTGATGCAGTATCAGAAACTTGGCTGCAATATGTCTCTAAAGATCCACTTCCTTCATTCCCATCTGAATTTCTTCCCTGAAAACCGTGGTATGGTTAGTGGTGAACATGGCAAACATTTTCATCAAGATATCACATCACCGGAATAAAGATACCAGGGAAAATGGTCCACTACAGTGCTGGCTGACTACTGCTGGACACTCCCCAGAGATGTTCCTGAACAGCTGTACAAGAGACAAGCAAAGAAATCCAAGTAGTCTATGACTTGATTTTTTACAGGTATTAACCTCAGGTCTATTACTATTGGCATGCATTTCATGATGCAAACATCAATTTATTGCAGATTACAAAAAAAAAAACTAGAGCCAAAATTAGAATTTGACTGTCATATTCATGTTGAGCACATACAAATTGATAGGAAATGACTAATTTTATTTCAGTAACATGACTTTTGTAAAAATTTGTTGACCAGTGTTAGCAGACTGCACTATCAGAATTATGAATAAGGATATTTCAGGAGGGAAAAGTAAAATCTGCTGCCCAGGAATTGAGAAGCACAAACACATAGTTCAGCTCCCACAGTTGGCCACGACATGGGGGTGTGGGGAGGCACCAGGAATTTGCATAAATATAACATTTCTAATCCCACAGCATAATTTCAGAGTGGATTAAAATGGGACACAAATCTGGCTTCACCCTTCTCCAACCATTTAGACACCAATACAAAAAGCAATCCTTCTTCACAAAAGTCAAAATACTTCCCCACAAAAGAGATTTTCAATGGATTTTTTTTAATCAATAGACTTTTCAAATGAACTCATCAATTTTATTCCTATCTTTATGATGATATTCCTATCTCTCCAGATGATCTTTGACTCTATGAGAAATAAATGTTGCCTTGTGTTTTCCTAGCCCTCTAATACAGAGGGAAATGATGAGAGGTTTGAAGAGATAAGGTGGAGGTAGGTAGAATAATAAGGCTTCATGATATTTGTAAACTTGTTGAGCTAAAAAATTGGTTTTGAAACAGCAGATTACCTTTAATATTCCAAGGGCTAGAGCTGTATTATCATTTGTTTTGACTGCAATTCAAGTTGCAAGAACTAGACGTTCTTTGCTATTCTCCCACCCACATTGGAAGCACCAACTCATATTGCTGCTACAGTAATTGCCCCTGAAATTCTAATTTTACTCACTACCTCCCTGAAAATATATAAGAAAAGTAGGATGCCAATTAAAATAAATTTCAAAATCTCAGCTTAACATATTACAACTTGTTTAATCGACTCCCTCTCTTCTGCTAATTCCACGTCAAACCATAGGTCCCTGTGCTTTGCTCAAGTCAGTGAATGGCCACATGCTAATTGGAGAGTTTATCTCTGCCTCTTACTTTTGCAAGATCTTACACACTGTCCTTTTTTTTCTTCTCGGGGTCATTTTCCACTCCTTCAGAATCAGTCTTAGCATTAGCTTCTTTCAAGAACTTTGCCATACTCAACAATTATCCCCTTGAAATTACCTGTTTCTTCTTTTTCCTACTTGAGTATTTACAAAACATATATTCTCATTATCTTACTCTCCCAAAATAAATTACAATGTCTGAAAAGCAAGAAGCCCCTTGCTAATGCATATTTGTAACCCTCTACCTGTCACTAGGGTTCCTGGTAGTATGGCCTGCTAATCACAGCCAGACCAACAGACAGGACAGCCTGCACTAGAGGTATCAATTCACCATCCTCACCTCCCCTTAGTATATTTTCTAGCTGTAGCTGTTTCTCATAGTTTTATCTATTTAGAGTTTTGTTGTGCTCTCTTGAGGTCCTAACACATTGCTGAAAATGAGACATGGATATGAAATCATTATAATGGGCACTTAGGCATTTTGCTGCAGGATTTTTTATTTTAACAACTTTTTTGTGCTGGTATGTGCTATTTTGTCTCATCATCCATCATGTTTGATAGTAAGCCTTTGCCTCTGCCTTTACTGATTTGCACAAGAGTCCAGTAAGATATTCTTAGTTTGATAGAGATATTTAGGGCCTTGAAATAAATAGGTTCCATCAATATTGGTGATTGCAGACTAATTCAGATGTGTTTTCCTACAATATATATAACAGGCTTTGTTTGAACCTCATGTCAGATTATCCACGTTAGCGCTGATCTGCAGCAGAGACGGGCACTGGCTTCTCAAAATATCTTTTAGCTATTACCTATAAATGCTTGAAAGAATTCACAAATGCAGATACCTTGTTATGCATGCTGCTTCCCAAAACCGCCTCTGAGACACCAGATGGCACAGCGAGAGCTGTACAAGTGACAGATGATAAAGTGTATCCAGCCACATAAATTAACCTCATCATGGCCATAGTATCAGATGCCACAGGGAAAAGCAGGAGGACGGAGGAGCAACTGCACTATATTACCCACAGGGATGAATTTACAACCCATCTGGGGTCTCTCATGTGAGGATACAGGAACCCCAGATGGCCTGTGAATTTGGAACATTTGTGTATGCAGGGGTTGTTTAATCTTTCTGGAAATTAACTGACACCTTGGTCAGGAAGGATGCATTAGCGAGCACCAAAACCATGTTTCACTCAGCTCTGACCACCTCCGAATATCATTAGAGGAAATACCCCGAGGCTTACCCCACCAGTGCACCAGGACGGCTTCCTGGCCAAAGAGTGCGTAAAGGGCCTGTTTCCTGGATGCGCTTCAACCCAGAGCTAATGAGGCCATACTGTTACGGTGTTACTGCTTCATAAAGACACCAAGGGACATCATAGGGGGACAGTACAACTACCCACTACTGATTTTATAAGGGTATTAAAGCACTTAGAGCTAACTGTAGAATATACAGAAATAAGCTGAAGGATCATATTTCTCAGGCTTATAAACTGGGATTTGGGCCTATACCAGCACCACTCCTTCTAGAAGGTAAATTGCTTTCCACTGAGCAGTTCTAAAGAGAAGCAACTCCTACAAAACTGTGCTTACAGCGGGAGTATAGAATGGTTCTTAAAAATAAACCATCTGGAATGCAAAGAAAGGAGAAATAGACAAATTAAGAAATCATGCAGGTAAAATGATAATAAGTGCTGGTTGGAGATAGGATAGAAGGAAAAGAAAGCCCACAATGTTGAATTGATGATGTCCAGAGAGCTTGCATCCCAAGGTCTATTCAGAGGAAAGCAACAATTTAGTCCCTGGCAACTAGGCCTGAAGTACTTTAGATACTAAATACCAGAATAATCCCTGGAATCACAGAGGCCAGACCAGGCAGATTGCATTATCAGAGTAATAAGGGAAATGGGGTTACATCAAACCATTGATGCCATAAAGAGAGATGGAACCTTAAGAGTTCTTTGGTCAGGAAGGATGCGTTAGCCAGAACCAAAATCATGTTTCACTTAGCTCTGACCCAGGCACACAGTAGGTCTGCAATTTAGACTAATGTGAGAGCTCAGTAGCTAGAGACTAGGCCTTCAGAGGAGGCTATTATTTCAGGCCAGAGTTGGCCCTGGAGCCTTGGGCCCGGGCAGAACTTCCAAATGAGGATTCAAGTCAACTCTGGAAAGGCTCCTATTTCCCTTCTCCTACAGCAAAAATCAGTGCTTACCTTACCCTGCCATTATTAATTTTCTTTGTCACAGCAGCTATGACTCCTTGAAGGTCTGAGCTAGTAATTGTAGTCTAAGTGTCTGGCATATAGTAAACACTCAAGAAATAAATGGATGACCAACAATGAATATAAATACCCGAAATCATTATCAAAACAGCAGGGTTACCTGTAGCCTAGAGAACCATGGGAGCCAGCACCTGTGGAAGGACTCAGCGCATGCAGTCACATTGCCTTGTCCGTGGTCTGGTTTGTAAATAGAAGTTACTGAAACAGAACCACACACACTTATTTGCCGGAGCAACCACTAGAGCTGAGTATCTGTGGCAGAGACCACGTGGCCTACAAAGCTTAAAATATTCACTGTGTATCACTTTAAGGGAAAAAATTTCCTGATTACTAACCTAAGGAATCTGTGAAAATACATCCACCTAGTCCTTCCCCCGACCCAGATATTCTGATTTAAGAGTGGGGACCACTGTGTGTATTTTCAAGTGAACATAATTTTTAAAGCCACATTAAAAAATTCTGATATACAGAATTCACACACAAGAAATATCCAAGGCCAGGCTGAAGCCACTTTGAGTAAATGTCAGAAGTTTAAATAAAGTAGGATCTCTCTGGGGACATAGAGGCTCTTCCCTACTGCCCTCACCACCATGGCTAACCTTCCGACAAGAGTTATTCCTTGTTAAAATGCAGATTTATTTTCCTTGAGGGTGATGTACATGAAATCATTCATATTTGGTGGAAAATGCCTTTTACAAAAATAAACTTTATCAGTCCAGAGGGCTAAGGGAGGCTTTAAGATATCAGAAGTGATTATAGGAAGTGGATTGCGATGGAAGCTCAATGCGAGAAGCTGCTGGAGGGCTGCTCAGTCGCTAATAAGTATGGGGAGGCCCTGGTGGCAAGTGGGTAAAGAGGAAGCAAGTGGAAAGTCCGAATTCTCCAGCAGCAGGCATTGCCCAGAGCCACCCTACGGGGTTAAGCAGTTGTTACACGACTGCTGCTTATCTAATCTATGAGAAAGTCTCTCTGTCCCTACCCCCAAAATGTAGCTCAAGTCTGTCTTCTTTCCACCTGCACTGAGGCACCTCCATCTGCATCTGCGCCTGGGCTCCAGGTCATCATCATCTCTCTGAGGAGTCTGAGGTGTCGCTTTCTCCATTTTTCCCAGATGTTCTAACCTCGGAAGAGGACTCCCTACATGCCCCTTTCTGCCTTCAGTTCACTGCCCACCCTGCAGCCCGGGCGATTTTTCTTAATATAATTCATGTTTTGTTACTCTTTTGTTAATATCTCCCTATGACGTTCCAATATGTTTAGAATAAAATCCAAATGCCTCATCCTGGCTTGCTGAGGTCTAGTATTGCTGGAGGTCCTGCAGCTAATTTGAGAGGGAGTTCTATTTAGATGTTAAACAACCAACTGTTTTCTGGTACAGGGCCGACAGTTTGCTCTGCTTGCTGACATGCGACGCCTTCCTGGCACCTTCCCTTCCCCTCCTCTCTGTGCCTGTCCCTGACCCAACACTGGCTGCTCCCCCACATCCTCTCCAGTCTGCTCATCTACTAGTGTCAAACAGGCCATGCGCGACCGTGGTGTCAGAGATGAGACAGAAAGAGATCGAATGAGAAACACAGAAAGGAAAACATGTCTTCATGAGAGTAAGAACAAAAGTCATTAGTGAAGAGTTCAGGCTCCCAGATGGGGATTTTAATTGCCGTGCAAGGGACAGATCTCAGTGTGTGCATACTCCTATGCTTTTCTTCTGTCTACATGGATATGTCCCCTTAACAGCAAAGCTTAACTATCCACCCGTCAATTTGATGGCTACGGGGTTGGGAAGAGAGCCCTGCCAGACTGGCCACATGAATCAGAGACTGTCCCAAAGCTTGACCCGAGGGAGGCCAGTATCGGTCACGTGTCCCCTCGCAAGCTCTCTACCCTGCAGGAGAGGTGCGCAGTGGGCAAACCGTCCTAGCCAGATTCCTTCTTGGGAAGTTAGGCCACAGGGCTTATAGGGGCATTCACAGGGAAGTAGAAGATGAGAGCAGGAAAGGCTCATAGAGCAGCGGCCTGTGTCATGGGAAAGTGAACGGAGGTATCAGGTCCCCAATTAACAGATGCTCAAAGCTGCTGAGGGATTCTGAACAAGGCTCCAGTTCTCCAGGAGGCCTGTTGTTTCAAGGCTTTGCACACTTCCTCACTTCCCTGCAATACTCAGATATCTCCTGGGTGACTGAGGTCATACGATGGTGTTTCTGTTCCTTGAAAGGTCCCAACCAAGGTAGAGTTTCCCATATTCACTCTTGATCTCTTAAACATTTCACCTGAATTTTTGCTTACGTCATAGATATTTCTTCTTCCTATTTCCTTGATGAGAAAAATGGGTCAGAAAATAACTATGTAAATTTTTCATCATAAATAAATCATAAGCAAACAAAGACATCCAAGTCCACACTGATTATATTTTTCAGTGTCGCTGATGTTTACCATAATATTTTCATCTGTTTTAAGTCAATAAATTCTGTGTAGATTCTACTATTAATAGGCACATATCCCCAAAATGAAATGGGACAGATTAAGACTTTCAGCTTAAAGTTAGTTTCTAGGTTACTTTATACTTTTTGTTTCACCATCTAGGGATCAAATTAGGTCACTCCTTGTCTTAGTCTGTTTGGGCTATTATAACAAAATGCCGTGACTGGGTGGATTAAGTAGCAAAGCTTTTTTTTCCCAAAATGCTGGAAGCTGGAAATTCAAGATCAAGGTGTCAGTAGAATGGCTGCCTGGGGGACAGCTCTTCTCCGCAATCACAAGTGGACACCTCACTAGGAGCTCACAGAGGGAGGGAGGGAGGGGGGAGAGAGAGGGAAAGCATGAGTGCAAGAGAGCACAAGAGCGCTCTGGTGTCCCCTCTTTTAAGGATACCCATCCTATTTTGATCAGAGCTCTGACCTTATGACTTCCTTTAACCTTAATTACTCCCTTAGAGGACCCATCTCTAAATGTAGCCAAACTGAGGGTCAGAATTTTAACACATGGATGTGGTAGGGACATACATTCAGTCCATAACACCCACTGTGGAAATGGAAGGGCAATACCCTTTATAAATGTACTTTCTATCTTACACAGTTTTCTGACAACAACTATGAAAGGACAGATTAGAGTGAATTTTCAGTGAGTGCTCCATCATTAGTACTTCATAAGGTAGTAATTTCTATAAATCAGAACCCCACCAATTTCAAAATAGATTTCCACCCAGAGATCTCCTTAGCATCAACACAATGAAGCTTCTTCTGGGGGGTAGCCTGGACTGGGATGACTGTTCTAAGAAAAAAAGAATCACAGGCAGTGCTTTCCTTCCTCCTTTCCTGAGAGCTCCCAAGCTGGCTGTCTTTACTCAGCTGGACATTTTGTTCAATGCCAAGATTATGTCAGGAGATTTTATGTAAATTCTGGAAATTTCATAACAGATTTTATATACTAAGCCCTATTTTGGCTGGTGCCTAGAGTTCTGTGTCTTCATGCTTACAGAGAAAATCTTGGATGCCTATTTTCTCAAACAGAGAAAGACAAAATGCTTTTCATTTCTTTCAGAATAGAACAGGATTGTACCATTCATTTCCAAATGCTTCTTTCCTTCCCAGTTCGAATAAGGCACATTTATCTTATTTCCTTGATATTTCTTATTCTCTTTTCAACTTCAAAATATAGGCAAATAAGAACCATGGGAATCTAAGTGCTTTGTTTGATGTAAAATCATAACTAAATTCCAACTGTCTCACATAGACAACTGGCAATATCTATTATCTGAGTCCCCAGTAAAATAACCTTAAGCCTGTCATCTGTACACAGGCCTTCCCCTTATACCTGTCCTATATATAATTTTCTGGCAAATGATCACACATTCTAAATGAAATTTGACCTTTGCCATTTATGGCTGCTTTTCAGTCTCCTATTCTGATTCCTAAGTTGCTCCGTTGATAAACCTTAATTCTTTGGCAAAATTGCAGTATCCTGATATAATCTCTTATTTGTTATTTATCAGAATCACCAATGACATTACAGGGAATCTTGCTATAATTTGAGGTTATAAGAAATCCATCAGATTCCTATGTCAGTCACAATAGAGAGAAGTAGCTCTCTGTGGCTGAATGAACTTTTGTCTTCAACAACATGTATTTTCCCAACAACTTGGTAGCATTATCCCCATTATACCAACAGGGAAGTCAAGAAACAAATCGGGGCCAGTTGACTTTCTAGTATCATAGCTAATAAGGAACACAGTCTCAGTTAAGGCAAGTTTTCTTTGCCATAGCCAGGTGTAGGGTAAATGAGAATTATCATGTTTTTCTGCCCTCCTCTCAAGGATAGACCCCTGTGGACCTACACGCATGCCTGATGGTGGGCACCTGGAGTAGGGTGTGGGCCTGTGTGAGTGGGTGCACCTGACAGAGACTGGGCTCATAAGCAGAGAAGAAGCAGCAGAAGGAGAATCAGCAGTAGAGAGCAGAGCATGCAGCAGAAGACCACAAGACGCCACCAGAGAGCCCAGAAAGAGTGAAGAGTCACCGGGGGCCGGGAGGCCTGCCAGCCTCCCGCCCCCCCCTCCCCGGCCCCATTGCCCACGCTGTACCTGGTTACCTCTCTACAAGAGACCAATAAAAGCCTAAAAAGCCACCGAGGGCTCCAGGCCTCCTTTCCTTTAGACCCGTCTTTGCAGCTCCATTAAGAACCTGTGTTCCTGGTGTCTTTCTTGCCGCTACACCAGGGCTCGTTTCATTAAACTATAGCTGTTACTATTTAAAATTCAAAAGGAAAAAAAACGCACCAATTTTCTTGGAGAACTTGTAAAATAATTATACAATATATGCCTAGACAATTAGCAGACATTTCTGCTCTGCCACCCGCTTTTACGGGAAAGAATCATAGATAGGCCTCTTCCTCTATCAGGTCCTTTTAATTACAAGCGTCAGAGACAACTCAAGTTCCTCCAGCAGCAGCAATCTATTTTTTGGATAAACACACATAGACAAAGCTGACTTTCAGGCTACAGAAAGAGCAAACGTTGGAGTATGCTTCTGGCCATGGGAACTGTAGCCACAGGAGGCCTTGCGCCTTCCCTCTGGCCTTGCCCTGCTTTCCCATTGATAAAACTGATCTCCTTCCTCTGTACTTCATGGATGTTTCAAAACTCATATATTTTCATGACTCATATTTTTGACTCTCTTATGACTGGCTGTTATAATGCCCCCAAGATGCCAACATCCTAACCCCCAGAACCCATGATTGTCACTTTACCTGGCAAATGAGACTTTGCACGTGTAATTAGGTTAAGGATCTTGAGATGGGGAGAGTATCCTGGGTTATCCAAGTGGGTCCCATATAATCACAGGGATCTTTATAAGAGGGAGGCGGGAGATCAGGAAAATAGTGACCTGACAATGGAAGCAGAGAGACTGAAAGACATGACAGTGCTGGCTTTAAAGATGGAGGAAAAGGCAATGAACCAAGGATGTGGAATATGTAGTTCTGGAACCCGGGAAGTCAAGGAAACAGGTTCTTCCCTAAATTCTCCCAAGGGGGTGCAGTTCTGCAGTCACCTTAGTTTGGTCCCAGTGAAATCCATTTTGAACTTCTCCAAACCAATTGAAAGTAAAGTTGTGTTGCTTTAAGCCACTAAGTTTGTTATAATTTGTAATTGCAACAATAGGTCACTAATACACTCAGCATATTTCCATCTATCTATACAAAGATGGTTTAGGCTCAACTGTCATTGATAATGGGCTCCTTGCCTTGGCATTCCTTGGCTTAAATTTACAGGAATCTTGCAACTAATTTAATTTATTGTGTATGTTATGGGTGTGTGGCACGTAACAGCAGAGGTGGCTGGTCAGAATGAGAATTCAGCGGAATATCATGCTGCTGCTGGTGAGGCCATGTGGTAGAACACACAGCTGCTTGAATAACTCCCTCTTGGGGCTGGGGCTAGGGAATATTGTGTGGAAAGGGAAGAGGCAGGGCAGCACATTTCTATCCCGCGAGCCCACAGTTTCAGAATAAGCTTCCAGCCCAGAGTTGGTATCTTTAGGCAGTGTCTGCTCTGAGGGCAAGGAAGGGTGTCAGTGCTCAGAGGACTGGCCTGGTGGGGTTTCTGCAGTGAAGCTGCCGTGGGAGCCCTTTCTCCTGACTGAATGCCCAGATGGACCCCAAAAAACTGGAGGTATTTAAAATGTAGCCCCCGCCAGGGAGCAAAACTGGCTCACTCATTTCATTTCTCAAGAGAGAAAGCTGACTTCATGAAAAAGTAATTACTGTTTATATTTTTATTATCAAAATATTTAGACCCAAAGAAAATGTCCTTGAAAGGTCAAAGGAGAGACATTTTCTAAAGTGAAAAAACAGGCAGCCAGGTTTTTTCCCTGCTTCTCTTTGTCATTCATGATTATACTAACAATATTTCCTTTTGTGATAATATCTACCTACATCACACAATTGGTCGATCTGCATGGTGAGAATGCAGAATGTTTTGAGTAAAGAAGTCTTTATTTCTAGTTCTTTAACAGTTATTCTATTATTTCCATTTGAGTAACTAATAAAGTGAGTACAAACAAATGATCACCATTTGCTCATTTATTAGTCATTATATTCTTTAAGAAGACAACTCCCTAAAGGATAAGATAGCAAATAATTTAACTTAATGCAAGAGATGTGTTCCTGCTAAACTCTTTATAATTTTAAAGAAATTATTTTAAAATTACATCTGAATAAAGTTCCAACGGGAACATCAAGTAAACATAAAGTCAGATAATATAAAAACACACAAATTTCTGGAAAAATTCCAAATCAAGCCAAAATATCAAGAATATATTTACATATTTTGTGTATAAAACATATCTAAAGTTACACATTCAGGATACGTATGTGTTACGTTGTATATAGTTCTACATAAATGTATAGTTCTGCATATCTGTAAAATAATCTTTAGATTTAAATCATAATATCCAGAAATAAATATTAAGTGTAATAAATATATACATTTGTCTGACGTTTGAGCTTAAACTATAAATTTAAAAGTGCATACTTTTCTATTTTAGAAAGCTAAGTGTCGAATTTCTTATATGTGCTATGGTAATATAGTAGGGTGGTGAAGAGAAATCAAAACTAATTCACAATTGCAACCTTTGAGACCCTTTCAATTTTTTTCTCAACAGTTTTTTTTTCTACAACTTCTTTACTAATAACCATTAAGTTTCAACTCTCATCACTATTCCCTATGACCTTAGATCAGTACTGGCTAATGAGCCTTAGAAGTATAAAAACCCTAAATGAGAGCTCTTGGAAGGAAGATGCAATGGGCTGTAATAGTCAATTCCTGAATAAAAGAAAGAATAAAAGAAGAGCCACTATAACTTGATTACAGATTCTTCTCTCTAATATTTTGGAAGTGTGGGATGAGACATAGATTTAAATAATGTTTTCTTTATTACTTTTGAGTGATCAGTGTTTTTTTTTTTCCTGACTTCTTAAAGATTTATCTTCTTACCGTGTTCTTCTTAACCTTGATTTATATTCTCTGAATACACAGTAGCTAGTTAGAGATGACCCAGGAATATAATGTCAGCCAAGAGAAACCAAAAATCTGCATATTGAGAATTAATTGTTCCCATAGTAATAGAGTAGATATGACAGCCTAACTCATTTGTACCATATTTCAGTTTCCCCAATGACATGCCTATGGATACATATTTATAAATACATTCTATTTATGGCAGTTGTGAAGATAACAACTTAATGTCATAAAATAACAATATGCAGCTCACATAAACAACTTCCATTTCAACTAATAATCAACTTCTTGCCCCAAAGCAAGCTGCCTATTCATTTTTAGTTATATCCCCTCCAGTGATTTCTATCCAGTTTTTAAAAATATCCCCAACTGATAAGATCTTATTTAATATTATTTTTTTTGTAATTTATATAATGAGAAAAATAGTGTAGGTATACTGAATGTGGTTTTTCAAAATACATAACCCACACCTTCTCTCTCTCCCTCTCCCTCTCCCTCTCCCTCTCTCTTAATCTGTTCACTCCAACCCCCAGCTCCAGGGATTCAAAGCCCCTCCACACTGTGCATCATCATTTAAAGGTGGTTGCTATTAATGAACAAAACTGCTGACATCTGAAAAAGGTATTGCATTATGCATAGACAGTCTTGAAGAAAGCAAGCTGCAGTGGCCTTGGGATACATAAAATACTTTTCAATGATTTCAAAATTAAGAAAAAATATTCAGTAGAAAGATGACTAGTTCATAAAAGTCATTGCATAAAATATGAAGAATGATTACAGAGGTGATGAATTTGAAATCAGCATCCTGGAGAAGAAGGTTTATAAACCATTTGTGGAAAGGCTACACAGGAGTGGTTACTTGGTTAGAATAAAAGACAGAAAGCCTATTAATCAAAAATTTTTATTTAAAAATACAGTATCTAGATCAGTAATGTTTAGAAGCTCTTATATATGAGAAAATGATGTTAGGCCAGATCACTAAAAATAAAAAACCAAATCAATATATCTCTATACTGACTTTGTGGCTATGGGGAAAAGGTAAAAAAAAAAAAAGTGATATATCTAAGAGCAAAGGAAAATAAATAATTTGATTTTCTATAAAGTGTTCTAAAGATTATAAATTACTATAACGGAAGAGAAAATATATCCCTTACAAGAGTTTGTGTATTATACCTCTGATTTCTAAACATTCAAAGGTTGTCACCCCAAGTTCATTGAAAAAGTCATATTAGTGTGCAATTCTATTGTTCAGAGTCCTCGAAGCATCATTGTTATAAATGTTTATTCCATTAAATACTTTAGCATAAGAATTTTCACAGAAAAAATTATTCCCATATGTGAAGAAAGGATCCTTAGTAATTGTCTTAGGGAATGAGTTTTCGATAATTCCTCTAGAAATGCAGAAGATGCCTTTCAGCTTCCATCTTTATAAATGTCAATCTTTAAAGAGAAACATCTAATTGTATAATATCTATATTATACTCCAAGAGGAATGATTTAATTTAGCTTTGAAATCTTTAAAATTACTAACAATTTGATAACATTTCATTTAACCATCCTTCATCCTTCCTCATTTCAAGGGCTGCCCTAACTACTAAAACCATTGACTTTCCACCACACACAAAATAATCTCCATGAGAAAAAAAGGTGGGAAATGTTTGTGCAAGACACTCCATTTTATCTGCTACAAAGTAAAAATTGTTTTCACACAGTAAACAGCCAAAGAGAGCATATTTATCCCAAAAATTGCATACTGAAAATGTGGTCATCATTAGAAAATGTCGCTGTAACAGGATAAATGACAGTCCTAGAAATACATTAGATTCTCACCACTACGAGCAAAATTTAAATATCACTCTTTTTTTTTAACCACAAAATAAGACCAAAGATTTAATTTCAACCCCATAATTTACAATACTCAATAGTTTGTCTTTAGCTTGGGAGAAGCAGATCCTTGAAGCAATAATTAATCTAAGGAAAAAAATCTTAAATTTGGAGGAAATTACAAAGGGCTCTTACACTGTGGACTCAGTGAAGAATGGAGAACAGACTTTTCCACCAGCCCATAGAGAAGAACACAGTCTAGTGGCTGTTTTACTTCCTTAGTCTGCTAAATAACAACCAGGATCAGATTTTGGAATACCAGATATTTGGGGTGCCAGGCTTTTTTTCCCCTCAGGGCCAGAGAACTACCTGTTTCAGAAGTGTTCTGAGGGACTAGCACCATCCTCAGGAGAAACACTCAAGTCTCAGGGTGTAATAGCAGAAGGTCAGAAGGTGAGCCAATGCTCAGATGGGACCACATGGCACATGTGCAAATGAGGCTGAAACCAGGACAGATGAGACAAAAACAAGGAACATCTGCAAGTTGAACCTGGAGAAGATGGAAGGTTTTGTGCAAAGCTCATTTAACCTGTTGTTCTGTTGTAACTCTACCATCTGATCCAGTGGTTCACAGATGGGCTCCAGAGAGAATAGCATCAAGCTTCTGGGTGGATGAGGGCCACCACTGTGACACCTTGGAGATACTGAGAACATAAACCAGCTCAAGGGCACAGTGTCACCAGCCATCAATTGTGCAGGTATATAATGTCAAGAAAAAAAAAAAAAAAACTTTAAGTTCCAAATATTTTAAATCATTGTGACTTCAAAGTTCATTCTTCTTTCATGTAATAATAAGAATCAGACACTTAAGTTTCACAAGTATAACATTAGCTGGTCTTTTTGAATGGTTACCAGACCATTTGAGTTTTAGTTTCCTAAATCTCTTCTTTCCCAATTATTTTCAGCTTGAAAAATCCTTTACTAATGATCTGGCTACATGTTTTTGTCTGCCATCATCAATTAGTATTGGGAAACTTGGAATTAAAAAAACACATATCAAGAAAGCCCTAGATGTTTATCATATGTAAAGGAAAGAGATAAATAAGTGCCAGACAGCAATTCTTCAACAGTTGGAATAAGTTTTAATTGTGAGGTAGTTGGATAATTAAATACTAACAGACCGTAGGAGTAAATTGGCAGGCTTATAAAAAGAGGCAAAATAGCACATAGCTACACAATAAAAGAAGACCCTGTAGCATTCAGAAAATAAAAGGGTAAATCCCATGGGAAAGACTTTATCCAAGTAGACTAAAAGAGAAAAGAAGGAATATGAATTATCTTTTCTCGTCATCTCCCATTTCCCTATGAAATATTCTCTCTATAGAAAGAATACAAAAAAGATCCTGTGAGGGACATTGTTGGCAAATTTCATTCTGCAGCAACAAAGACAGGAGAAATTTTCGCTCTTTCTAATTATCTTTATCTACATTTATATATTCCCATTATTATGGAATAGAAACCTCGATGGTGGCCCTCCACCAGCTTTTTCTCTTGTTTGATGTGAATCAGTTAAAGTTTTTCTACTATATTTATATTCTTTTATTTTAGATTTAGCTCAATTGTGGGAGCATATTTGAAATAGAAGAATGAAAAAAAAATTCTACTTTCTTTCATAATGAAATTTCATAAACTTATAGCTATGACTGGGCCTCTTAAGTCTAGGCAAACTATGATGAAACCACTTAAGAATAACATTTCAAAGGGCCTTGCCAGCATACTTCCTAATGCTGCTGAAGCAGCCTCTTTTTGCCTACTACAAGAAGTATGACCAATGCAGGTTACCTGAGTGAAGCACAGGACAATCATCAATTACTGTTGTTTTATTGACTGCTCCCAACCCCAACTCCACTCCCAAACAGTCTCTCTCTCTCTCTTTCCTCCATCTCTCTCTCTTACAAACACAATCGCGTGCGCATACACACGCAAACACACACACAATCTTCACCTCTTAGATTCTAGCTAAAATTCAAATATGTTGTCTAATACAGATATCATAGTAACCCAAGTCAGTCTCATAAATAATAGCTACAACTAGATATAGAAATAAATTGCCCAATGTCTCTTTTCCCGTCATTCCATAACATTAAGGATAATTTCTAGTGCATCTCAGGAGATCAAATAACCCCAAATTTATTTTCTTTTTACAGGATGTTTTAAAAATATGTTGACAAGTTACACAGCAAAGGATTTAGGAGGAGCAATTGACTGGATCACTGAATGAAGAAATAAAATGTAGCATTCTCACTTAACCAGAGGATCATCTGAAATAATGAAAGTGTCCATGATAAGCAGAGGAACATGTTGGAATAGTTAACAGAAATAGACATTTTAGAAAAAGCGAGTAAAAAAGAAACCAGGAAGAAGGAGCATATGGAAACCACAATATTGCTTAGGATTGAATTCAGGAAAAAACAAACGCCAAAGAGAATGAGTCCATATTCCATATATACTCAGCTCTGTTCAGTTCTGTGTTTGGGACTTAATGTAGACGACTCACAAGCAAAATGCTTTCTCTACAGGAATTTTCTCTACTAGTTAGAAAACGATACAAGAGTTGCAATTGTGGGGACCCACATTCCTATGCCTGCTGCAGAATTTGAAACAATTCCAGGAAACTACATAAGTATAAAGACTTCCCTCCCCTGCTAATAAAAACAAACTTAAGGCCTGTGTGATTAGCCTTCCCTTTATTGTTCCTGAAGAAGAAGAATAAGTCAATAAATAAGAGCAAATATTCATAACAGATACTCAGTACTTCCTAAGCAATGGAACAATTAATAAGTAAAACCAGCAGTAACATTTATTGAGTTCTTCCAATGTACCAGCTCTTTCCATGGACAATTAGTTTAACGTTCACAACAGCCCTATGTGGAAGACATCAGTCAGGAGTTAGTCAGCACACAGAACCCACATTGTATATCTAAACAGGGAGAATTTACTAAGAGGAATTGCTAACTAGGTATTGAAGAACTGGAAAAAACAGACAGGGATGCAATAACTGCCAGAAGCAGCTACCACCACTAAGGTTAGGGGAACAGATAGAATAACTGATAACTATTAAACTTTAGAAACTTGAAGGAGAATCCTCAGTGAGATAAAACTGAGACTTCCTAGGAAGACAGGCTTGGCTAGTGCTTGTGTTTCTGATAAAACTTTATGAGATTGTTTCTGCCTGTGCTGGAAAAAAGTTATAGATACAGATGATAAAGATAAAATCAAATATAAATATGTAGCAGCATATGCTTATATAAATATTTGTAAGTACAATATAAATATTGTGCTAGATGCTAAAGACAGAAAGACACGGTTCCTTCCACCAGTGACCTTATAACCTGACATGAAAGACAGCCCATAGCAAGAGTTTGTGAAATGAAGAGAAGAGGAAGCTATGGACCTGCCTATTGTTCATTAGGGGGACTGCCAGTTGCCAGGCCAGGACTGGGTGAGACAGTTGTGTGTGGGGATACTTTTCATATTGCAGGGGACTTGTGAGTTGAGTTTTGAAGAATGAAATGAATAAAGAAAGGTAGTACAGGATATGATCTGGGTTGGGCAAATGCAGCATAAGGGTGTTCAAAGTGATTAGAGTTTTATTATATCACTCAGATTTTTATTATTATCAGAAAAGACATATGAACACAGTTCCCTGGAACATACAGGTGTCCCAGGATTGCCATAGCAAAATGTCAGGCTGGGAAAGGAGGAAGCGTGGCTGTAGAAGGGGAAAGGTTAAAAGTTCACATGTGGAGCTAAAGTGTTTGGGCTCTCTAAGTGGACTGAC
This sequence comes from Scalopus aquaticus, assembly GCA_004024925.1. Taxonomy (NCBI): domain Eukaryota; kingdom Metazoa; phylum Chordata; class Mammalia; order Eulipotyphla; family Talpidae; genus Scalopus; species Scalopus aquaticus. The sequence continues at coordinate 37,321 of PVIJ01001134.1, read as the reverse complement.
ACAATGGATTGCTGGTTAGTAACAAAGAGAGCTAAGCTACTAAAACAATGCAATATGAATGAAACAAAAAAAAATTATACTAAGTAGAAGAGGTCAGAATATCCTCTGATTCTGTTTATGTAAAGTTTCAAGAAAATATAAATTTCTAGAGACCGATCAGCAGTTGCCTGGGGTTGTGGTTCAGAGCAAGACTGGCTGCAAGTAACACTGAGATTGAAGGTTGATGTTTGTGCTCGGTCTAAGTGTAGATTAATGTGGATGCATCACATAACCTAAAAGGGTGGCTGGAATGAAGAAAGTCTGGTCTCTGTTAGGTCTTTATTCAAACCCAAGGCGGCTTCCAAATGACTCCAGACCTTAGAGGATCATGTGGAGGACACTGCTTCCAAAGCCAGCTTTTCACTCTCTGGGGCTTTTGAACATTAGCCAATGTTTAGAAACAACTATATATAAGGAAAGAGTACTCTTTGGATTTAAACTGAGTAAAACATAACCACTTCCTAAATGCTCTTTAAAAAAATTATTTAACCTCTCTTAGCCCCAGTTATTAATTTTTAGAAATTGCAATGATCTCCCTATCCCACTCAGGAAGATGAGCTAAGTAAATAATAACATAGCAAAGTGCATACTATTTTAAGTTGTCCATTAAGTATCTTTTTAAAAAAGATTTATTTATTTATGCATACAAGAAGTGGGTGTAGGCCAGAAGTATAGGATGGTGAGAGGATTCACCAGAGACAGAGTGGGGAGTAGAACAGGCAGATCTACTGAAATACACGGCTGAGGGGAGCAGTGAGCAAGGCAGGAGAGGTCTGCTGCACCATGTGGGAAGCTCCCTGGCCGGGGATCAAACTCGCGCTTCAGTGCCTGTGGATCGCTTCGTAGCGCTGAGACTTAACCCACTGCGCCACCAGGAAGGCCCTGTCCATTAAGTTTCTGTGTCAGCATTATAATCTTAACCTCGTGGACCTTAGATTTCTCATCTTTAAGAGGTCCTGGTGTCACGGAAGTTTCTTTTCAGCTCTAATAGTCTATATCACGTTGTCAGACCATCAGCAAAATGTTAGGTTCCTCAAGGAAGTGATGGCTCCCAGAGGGACAATAGAATTACCCTTTCATCCAGCACAGGTTTATCTTAGAGACCATGTTCAGGCTTGGTGGTATCTGTGAAGCGAGCGTAGCTCCAGCCTAGAAAATGGACACCACAGGGGCAGCCTAGATGCTCTAGGCGTTCTGAGAAGGCAGAAGTGGGGGGTTCCTGTAGCTCAAGTCTGGCCCATGCACCTTGGATCAGGGTCAGAGACAAACATGCATCATCATAACCTGTACTGGTGAGGGTTGTATCATCCTCAAACAACTCAGAAATTGCCCTACTTAATGATGCTCTGACTCTCCAGACTGATCTTGCCTTTGTTAACTAGCTCGATCAACATGAGTCATTTCACAGTCTACACCAGAAAGTGGAGGGGAGAGTTTGAATAGTACTGATTAATTCTTTACTTAATCATGCACTATCTTTCCAACTGACCTTTTCTGATTCTCATTACTCCAATTTCTTTTAAGAATGAACAAGGCCTATAGAACAATTAGTCTTCTCTTCTGTCTTTTTACATTTAAGCAATTCTGTTTTATAACAAGTCTGTAAGAAATATTCCCCCCCTCAGTCTTTGGTAAACTGAAGACAAGAAAGTAGATTTAAACTTCTGAATACAGAACAATCCTAGTACAAATTACAGCTGCCCAAACTATGTTATGTTCTCTGGCATACATGCGGAGCTTCTGCTGCATTTCTTGGGTCTTCAAGGTGATACCAGGCTGATCTGAGGCAACTATTATTCTCTGATGAAAAGCTCCTGTGACCTATACCTCAGACATTAGAAAACTTATCTATTTCTCACCTCATTCTTCAAAAGAGTGAGCTAGCTTTGCAACCTAGCAGGTAAGAAGTTAAAATGCATTCCATTTAAAAACTAGTTTTTGTGGCAGAAATTGCCTCTTTCCCTTCTGAACTGACCCACCTTGTTGGAATGAGAACACATCAGAGACCAGCCATTTAAATCCAGGAGAAAATTAAGAAATGTGGGACGTGTGGCCTTGGAGGTGTAAGTCTAAAGCAAATCTGCATAAGTGCTGCATAATTGATAATGAACCACTTACTGGTCTTGCAAAAAGCACTAATGAAATGGCTGCTTTCTGCTGCATTGACTATTCTGCTATTGTTAAAACCTGAGCAATTTAACTTTTAAACTTTACTCACCAATAGCACCTAATTATTTTTTGGAATTGGTAAAAGCACCCTTACAATGCCAGGGGCTAGCTCATGTGAAATGATGAGTGTGGGCCTTCCAGGACAGACCTCTATGGATGTTGTTTTTCTTGTTTAAATCACTCCTCCTTCTTGTACTAAAATCTTTATATTATTTCCCTCCATCTTCATCAAAATCTACTTTTCAGGAATAGACCTGAAAAATTCAACATTACTAAGATGCTTATAATGAGTAGTAGCATCACAATTTTACCCTTTGAAAGATATTTGTGTTTTAACAAGAACTTGAATCTCAGGCCACAGCAGCAATAGATGAAGAGTGAATGTGAGAATCACATGTGGAGCTATGTTCATGCACACTGTTGCCTCTTTCTCAAATAATGATTCTGGACCTCTTGACGGTGGAATGGGGACTTGTGTGTGTGTGTGTGTGTGTGTGTGTGTGTGCACACGCACGCACATGTGGGCGCACATGCATATACACACACGATCACAAATCTCCAAAAGTGATTATGATTATAATCCTTCAGTGGTAAATCACAGGTTAAAGGAATAAATATCCAATCAATGATAAACTTTCCATCATAATCATTGTTTGGGCTAACATGCCGGGCAGCTGATGGTGCTTTAACATCCCACTAGTTATACACCACCTCTTCTATCTGCATGTTAGACCAATTAGGTAGAGTAAAGCAACAGACAAATAGATGAAAGATGGACATACACCCAGTTAGTGTTTCTCCAAGTAGTCCCTGGCACGTGTATTAGAATTTTCTGGGGTATTGTTTGAATTGCAGTTTCCAGAGCCTCATGCCCATCTTAATTCAGAATATTTGAAGGCAGAACCAGGAACTCTGACTTAGAAAACATGTGCTCTAAGCAACTAATGTTCAAGAACAATTGATTTGGTAATGGTTTTCTCAATAATGATTTTCTTATATAGATTATAAAGTTCAAAATATACACTGACCATCTAAAGATAACCTATTTTTAACATTTTTTATATATTTCCTCCCAGACTCCCCCCCATTGGAGTAGATGCAATTTTATATCTATTATCATATTAATACTGTATTAGAAGCCTTATCCTTGTTGTTTGATCATTTGCCTAAAATTTGTCATTTTAATGACTACGTATTTTTCCATTAGATGAAGAGAATATATTTCACTAAATAAATCCCCATCGTGGACATTTAAATTGATTCCCAATTTTTGCTATTATAAATAAATGTGGCTGTGATATATATACTTTTTGTTTTTCCTTTAAATCCTGGGAGAATAATTGCTATAGGAGGAGTTTTGCTAAATGTTGAAAGTTTATCCTTGGGCTAAAGAAGGCTTCTGACCTGCACTTTGTAGTTATAAGATCAAAAGGTTAACTGTAAGTGATTGGAATGGAATAAAGCTCTCCTGGAAAGACAAATTACAATATTTTTAATTGTAAGTGCTCTCCATGATCATCCTGCTAAGACAGGAATCCAGGAAAATGCTTTAGAGTGGCCTTTTGCCTGAGACTGAGAGGTTTCCTGAGACACTGGACTTTCTGTGCTAACCCCAGGAAAATCCCAGGCAAACCAGGATGATTGGTCACCTAGTAGAAATCTAAACTGAGATCATAAAATACCATCAGGAGTTTTTGCTGAGTTTGCCATGAATGTAACATGATAATAGTACTCATATTTATACTTTTCTCAACTTTTTCTCTACTGGAAAACGAGAGAATAAGGTATAAGTGCTCACATTTTATAAATGGTAGAACTGCACAGGAAGTTGAAATATTAAATTGAAAGAACTGAATTAGGATCCCAGTCAACTTGTAGCAGCAGTAACACCACTACCCTAGCTCCAAGCCCACCCAGAATCTTGGCTGTAATAACAATGGGTCTTGAAAAGCCAGCCCTGCTTTCGCTCGGCTGCATCTTGTTAAGTGTAACTACTGGGAAGAGCTTGCAAACTCACCTCTTCTCCTTAGTGGCCTGCTGGCTTTTCAACTCATTTAAAAGCTAGTTCTTCACTTCTCATCTGCTCTTTATATTACTAAAAATTCATTAATGCCAGGCAATGAGGTAGAGATCTAGCTTTAAAAAAATAAAAGAATTAACTAGCAGGGGATGGAATTACTTCCGAGACTCCATCTACTTCCCCTAATGCACAGTGCAATACTTTCATTTCAATTAAGTGTGATGGTCAGGATAGGGGTAAGTGTTCACTTACATTCTGCCTAACACTTCAATGCATTAAAGAGAACATTACCTCTTTCAGAGTCAATAGTACCCAGAAAGTCAAAATCCAAATAGCATAACAACAATCTCTAACCCTTCCTTTATCTGCATGTTTCATGACTATAAGATAACACAGTTGGGACAGTGTATTAATCGTTAAAACAAAAGGAATTCACAATTGTGGAGGGAATGGAAAGCATATATTCTAATTATCTCGAATTTCTTTAGAAATGGATCTGTCTATAAATGATCAGTAACTTTCTTGTGTTTAATTTTTTGAATCAAATGTGCATATTCAGTAGAATTTTCAGTAGTATAGAATGAAATCTGGTTTAGATTGTTTTATTATATCATTCTTTTCTTGGCGAAATCTATATTTTTACTATGAAATTGAATTTATTCGTTTTCAAATATTAACTAATTGCAAAATGTATGGGTCTGGTGATGGAATAGAAACTAAAACAGTAAATGAAGACATCTCTCCCTCAAGGAGCTGACAAGGGTAGGAGACAGAGAACATAAGATGAATAAATAATGGTAAGAGCATCAACTAAAAATAAACAGGATAAGAGTTACTATGTGAGACAGCACAAGGGGCACTTCCTTGAGGTGGTAGGTAACATTGAAGCAAAACTGAGTGATGTGAGGAGGAGAGCCTGAGGTTCACAAGTAAATGGGTGAGTAAGAGAATTAGTGAAATAGACTATGAGACTATGGAATTAGCAAAGACAGCATTTGTTGTCAGATTTGGACATACAGCCAATGTTATCAAAAACAGAGGTTCCTTTAGCTACAAAGAAGCCTATGTGGGTATCTGTAGAAATTCCATTTGCCCCACCTGCCCTGATTCCCCAAAAGCAGAGATGCTTCTTTTACTGAGATGGATTAGATCGTAGCATCTCTCTACTCTTAAACTTCCCAGTGGCTTCCACATCACTCCATTCTATTTGCAGACTGCTCCCGCCTAAGGGTCCTTACTCTCACTCTGCCTTTTGCCTTGCCCAGGGTTCTTCACCGAGCTTTTCACCCTCACCACTCTCCACAGTCACTTAAATTTAAGTTTCTTTTGCAAAGTCAGTTGCCCTCCTCCATTCATTTATCATCTTCCAAAGTTGTGTTTTCACTTATTTCTCGTTACGTGTTGGCATTTCTTTGGTTTTAGTCTCTTACTATCATTTTAGGCATGGAGCAGAGATAAAGAAACATATTCAAATAGCCATGCTTGTAGTTAGTTGTCACTCCAGACAACACAAAATAATGCAGTGACACATGAAGGTAGTGAGATCCCCATTACTTGGCAGATGCTGTCGGAGAACAGGAGTGCTTTTCAGGAAAGTGATGTAAGGGACTTCCTCACTTCCTCCACTTGTAGTGGAGAAATCTATAGTCACTTCAAATTCTCACTATGACACTGTGTGTCTGAGTATGAACTAGAATATTCATATTTTTGTTTCTTGCAAACAATCAGCATACAAAGTATTTACCAAAATTTATCTATGACACCTGATTTGGCACTAAGATCTGCATGTGCTGAGATTATCCTAGCATTTTGTGGTTCTGAGTAATAGAGTATGATCTAATATGCTCAAACTGGGACATTTCAGAGCCCCACAAGGTAGAGTTGCCCTACTAGTCTTCTCCCACTTTAAGACAGCTTCCTTAAAATTCCGCATTCTATTTATTTTTACTAAACAGGTAACTATTAGCCCACCAAGCCACAGGGCCTTAAACCTCATTGCTAAGTATCAGTGGTTGATGGTTATAAGAAAACAATATTTAATATTTGCAACTTAATATTTGCAAAAATAGGAAAACTTTTATTACAGTTAGTGTCGTAGACATAAAATTGCCCTCCAAAGATGTCCATGTCCTAATCCCTGAGACCTGTGAGTATATTATGATATATGGCAAAAGGGAATTATGATTACAGATGCAGCTAAGGTCACTAACCATCTGACTTTAAAATGAGGGGATGGCAAAATCACACAGTTCAAAGCATGGTACCCTGAAGTTCCAATTCAATATACATATAAGCCATTTAAATCATAAAGGTGCTACTCTTTATCTTAGCGTTAAAAACGTATTTTGGAAAAGGAATTTTCTATTTCCTCTAGATTCTAATTCAGCCTTCTGCAATCCTTGGTGTAAAAAAAAATGTGCTTAATGATGTTTTATAAAATAAGTCACAAGAACTGTAAGGTCACTTCTTACTGAAGTATGAGTTAACATTCTCCTTATAATCTATTATATACTTAACAGAGAAATAATGTCATGTCCCTTTCTTTTCCCTCCATAGTAAATAGTCCAAGCATTCTGACCTTCTGTCATGCTTATCTGAGGCAGTTAGTGTTTGAGACTAGAGACGCTCTGGGTTTATATCCTGGCTTCAAGACTTAATAACAGTTTAATCTTGTGAAAGTCCCCTAATCTGTGCCTTAACACCCTTATCTGTGAAATGAGAATGTTAATAATATACTTTCCTATAGGGTGCCTATAAAGGTTTAAATAATAAATTTACATATAAACTACTTAAAACTTTGCATAAATATAATAAACATCTACATTTTTTAATCCATTTATTTATTTTGGTTTTCATCTCATGTATTTTCTCCTCTTTTATTTCCTAAGATATAGCTAGTTTGTGTCAATAAAACTGAGGTATTCTACCTTCTTAAATGTAAAATTAAATGAGACTAGTGTTCTGGGGATAGGATCAGTTATCATTGTCCTGAAAGTAAATGTTCTATGACCAAAGAATAAACAATAATTATACTTTTATCAGCCACCTTTACATTGTATTTTGATGATCACAAGGACAAAAATGTCAATATTTCAATACTAATCACCATAATATTAGAAAACTTTATTAACTTAGTGTTGAAAAATGTGGTGTTTGAGTCACATAGACTATGTCTAAAAACTATCTCCACCATCTACCAGTTGTGTGATACATCAGTTAGGGTAATGCTAACTGCTATAACAAATGAACCTCAGAATGCATAATTGAGGTTTATTTCTGACTCACATAATAATTCAAGTGTTTCTGCTTGTTATGTGGGTGGCTTTCCTCATTGTGATGATTCATCTCCTACATTTTGAGTTCTAATTTACTCAAGGCTTTGTTGTTGTTTGTACATGGTTGTTCAAAAAGGAAAGTGTATATAAAGGGGGCAAACCTAGTTGATAATAGTTCTTACTTTATTGGTTTACCATGAGGCACAAATGTGCCCAGTGCAGGGTAAGCTGCCTTATAAAGGGGGCCATTATTTTTCATATTATTTCTAGGTGTATAATCACATGACATAGGACAATAGCTAAATTATTTTGATATGCATATCTACACACATATATATAAAAAATATATGTGGCAGATTTTAAATGTCTTCATAGGCATAGGTACTGCTGTGGCTATATAACCTGGGTTTTTTCATGGCTCTTTTTACTCAGTTACTAGTAAATCATTCATCAAAATAAAAGTCATTTGTTTATTTTGTTTTTATCTTTTGTTCCTACTTATCAAAGGAGTAAACCGTTCACATAGAGATTTTTTTCTCTGAGTTATCTACAAAAATACAGCCTCTTGTATTTTTGTGAATAACTTATAGAATAGAATCTCACAAATATAACAAAATATACAGAGATTCTATAAGTATTTTTGTAAATAACTTGGAGAATAGAATCTCAAAATAAATGGTTCTAAAGAAATCCAAATGACTCAAATGAAATAAAGCCTTGTTTTCACTAAATTGCTTGAAATAAGAATGGTGAGAATTGAGGCACAGAAAATTTCTGTTTTACATAGATTCTCATTTTTTAAAAATGTTTTATTAAAGTAACACTGGTTTATAACACTACATAGGGGTCTGGTACATATTATCATTTTAATATGAAAATGTAGTAGAATTCACAAAATCTCCAGGTTTAAAGGACCTTGTTTGTCAATTACCCTACAGTTTTTAACTAAGGCTCCATGTCCCTGTGCAATGTTTCTGCTGGGTGGTCTTTCAGCTTAGGTCTGAACACCATTACCTCCAAAGGGCACACAGCCCTTGGACAATCCTGACTACACTCTAACTCCTGTGTTGAGTCCCAAACTCTACAGCCTATATTTCCATATTAGGTCAAATTTTCACTGTTATGGCACATATGTAATTACTCTTTTAGATATCATCTTTTCAAATGTTTAAAGATAGCCAGTTTCAAGAAATCTTGTATTCCTGTTGTTTTCAATTCCTTCCATATCTGTTGTATTAGAAAGCTTCGAATGCCTCTTTTTCATCTTTGTGATGTAGTTACTCCGATTTGACACAAACCTCTTAAAGTTCTCTATATTGTCTGAATAGTATAGAATAGTGTATTAGTATGTTTCCCTCTGAGTACTGCTATGCTTCAAAAATTGTTGGGTGAGTCTACATTAATATTTCACTCAATCAGCCATAGGAATTGTTGCCAGAAGATGCTATTTAGCTCCATTCTGTTCTTTTATCACGGACAAAATTTTGAAGGCCAAACACTTAGAATAAAGGAAGAAATTGCAATAAGTCAGTAATTTGAGAATTTTATCTTAACATTATGTCTCAAAGTAGTATATTCGTGGGGACGGGGGCACAATATTGAAAGCTTACACATGCAATTCCATTAACAAACTTAAGAAACAAAACAGCTTAATTCTTGGAGATTCGCAAGGCTATTGAGTAACAAATGATTCAAGCAACCTGATTAAGCTAAAACATATTTGATAGTGAGACACTTTAAAGATATTTAATATCAATTAATATCTCAGAAATACTGGTTCACAGTAAACTCTGCTCAATACTGGTGTACTCAATACTTGCATAATAGTGAGAGGGTATTCTAAACTTTCCACCTACCCATTTATTGCCTCTACTATTAACATTATACCATGTAGGTAGATGGTAGATATTTAGCCATCAGTCTCTGAAAATAAACAAATTCAGGTTTTTCTTACTTCTCAGGAGAGTAACTTATATAGAATAATTTGGGAAAAGTACCAAAGATTTTTTATATGACTTATCTAACATTTTATTCTTTATTCATTCTCAGAAGAAAATCAAATTTTTTTTACCTAAATTGCCTTTACATATTTATTTTGGATTATCACTGTATGATGCATGATGTGTGCTGTTAAGTGAATCTGTACAAATTGTGATTTTATAAACTCATTTTAAAGGCTGGCTTTCGATACTTTCTGAGAGAGAAAAGAAAAACAGATAGTGAAGATAACTTTCGCTTCAAATAGACAAATTTGAATTCCCTTTAAGTCAAACATGGCACAATAAAAAGAAAAGACTAATTCACAGAATCCTGGAGGATTATACATATATTTTGAGTTTTGAGTGGAAGACTTCTTCTTACACCCCTGAAATTTGTAAGTTTATTATATTTCCCTCCCAACCCTTTTATATGTAGAAATTATGTGTTTCCTTACCTCCTAAATCTGGAGAGCCACAAACAATCCATACACAAAATATCTCTGTTTATTTATGATAGAGAACAGGCTAAGATGAAAAGCACTACACCTTTTATGCTGTGGATGACTGATCTTTGATCTTTACCCCCTAAGAGAGTCCTTCTGCAAATTCCTCTGAAAGCATTTCCATGACCTGCTGAGCTCCCATATCATTCTATTTTTAAATGCTTTGCTAAACTCCTTCATTTTTAATAAAATCTAACTGTTTCCACTTTGGACCATTGAAGGGCCAAAAGTTCTTCCCAGGTTCTTCCTGTTCTCACATCTGATTTCACATAAAAGTAAGACAAGTTAAATGGATGAGAGCAGTAAAATTCCATGGTACTCAGAGGAATATTGCCACAGGCAAACTGAACTTAGAGGACAGTGGTGGACATATGGTGTTTGCTAATCAGAATTGTTTGGGTCAAGTGATCAGGCTTTGAATCTATGGATGAGACTCTACATTTGTCAAGGGGCATGGGGTGGGGGGAGCTTATTTCTCTCATGCTTGTGTCTCCGCCACCTAGTCTCTAGTCTTGAGCAGAAGAGGCACTTGGTAAATGTTTGTGGAACTGAATTGCCTGTGTTGTAAAAGTAATTACAGTGCTGAATGACAGAAACGTGCCAAGGATATGACTGAGGAATGTCAGGGATGCCTTCAGGAAATCACAAAAGACATTGGATCTCTTTTTTGAAATAATAGATAGTCACATCATCATACTAAAAATAGAATTACCACTTACTCAACAGTGTTTTTAAAGTGTTTTATATAGAGTTCTAAAAATGTTTTACACATAGTTTACATTTAATTCTCGTAAGAACCCTGGAAGGCAAGTAGCATTATTCCCATCATCAATGCAAGAGAGTGAAATTCAGATTGCATATCTTGCTTGTAGGTACAATTTGGGGCCATGGAGCCAGGACTAAGAAAATCCCTAATTGACTACCAAGCAGAACCTTCCCACAACCTGGTGCCAATTCATTGTCTTCTTGTAGCATCACATGGCATTTCTCACACTTGGAGTTGAAGCTATTATCTAAAAGGCAGCATTTTCCAAAATATGCTCCAAATTTCTCCACCCTAATGTATAAATGAATAAAAGGGAAATACTAGGTTTTTCTGAATCACCGTCATGAAGAACTTCAGTTATTTGATAGAACTGAATGCTCAGAGATAATTCAACAGCCACCAAGTGAAAACAGTGTGTGTGTGTGTGTGTGTGTGTGTGTGTGTGTGTGTGTGTGTGTGAGAGAGAGAGAGAGAGAGAGAGAGAGAGAGAGAGAGAGAGAGAGAGAGAGAAAGAGAGAGAGTGTCTCAGAAGTGAGAAAGTGCAATTTCTGACTTTTATCCTGTGTAAACAGATTCCCTTTGCTTTCTTCACCAGATCAGTGTTAGTTGGGGGATAAGGATTCCTTTCTATCTACTCATTTCTATTAAGATACTGAGATACTTTTATTTTTCCCTAAATAAACTGTCTTTTATTTCAGATACCAACTCCATAATCAGTTCCATTTAATGCCTCTATGATTCTATAAGAACAACAACAAAAAAGCAAGCCATTTATTTGTAAACATATATGTATTTTGTTCTAAAAGTAATCACCATATTTACATATTCATTAAAATTGCCACTCTACATGAAACGGGGACAGTAGCTAATGGCATAATTTTAACTTTGTGGATGATCAGTTTTGCATAAACAAAATGAGTTTATTAACATTGAGTTGGTACAGTAAATCTGAGGAAGAAAAATAAAACACAGGCATATTTCCTCAAAAAGTTGCTATAAGAAAACAGACTAATGAGTAATGTCAAAAAGTAAATATTTAAAAAATGCAAATGATAGCAAATATTCTAATTTTAATCCTTAAAAAAAAAGAGCTAGTTCTTAGGGAGAAAGAAAATAGGCCAGTCTCTAAAATATGTAATTAATGAAAGAAGAACACAAATTAAATTAAAGTACTAAAGGGACACAATATATAGAGAGAATTATAAATTATAAGAAACTACTATGTACAAAAGTTTAAAGACTGGATTAAATTTAAATTTCTAGAAAAATAGATATAACTAATAATTCAGGAAGTAGAACAAATTGAAAAGACAAAAAAATTATTTTAGTCTATGTTTTTTAGAGTTTTTAAGTTTCCAAAATCGAAAGGAAGCTACAGAGCTTTTGCAGATAGCCTCTGCCCCTTCATGCATAACCTCCCTCCTTATTAACATCATTCAACATTTTTTACCAAGGATGATCTTATAGTGACACATCATAATCACCCTACAACTCTGTTCCTGCAAATGTATATTTCCAGTTTATTAATAATTGTCATATATTTTGATACTCCTTCATTTGGGATGGATGGATGGATGGATGGATGGATGGACGGACGGACGGACAGATGACTGTTATGTCTTCTTGATGTATCATTCCTTTAATTACTATATAGTGACAATCTCTGTCTCTTGCTACCTTTTTTTTTAGCATAAGTCTATTTTATCTGCTGTAACTATGACTGCCCCTACCTTCTTTCATTTGTTTGAAGGATGACTTTGACTTTCCAAGCTTTTTTTTTTTTTTTTTTTTTTTGAGCCTATGTTCATCCTTGGAGCTCATCTGGCTCTCCTCTCCTGGGAACAGTAGAAAGTTAAGTTTTGTTTGATCCAACTGGCCACTTTGACCTTTATGATTGGTGAGAAAAATCCATTTACATTTAAGTGATTGTTGATATATGGGTATTTGCTACAGCTATTTTGTTTAAGTTTTGGGGTTCTATTTACCACCTTGTTCAGTTTATTTGTGGATATTATTTTTCTCTTTGAATTTAATAGGAGATTCCCTGTCAACATTTCTCAGAGGGGGAGATCTAGTGCTTGCAAGCTCCTTCAGCTTCTGTTTGTCTAAGAAAGTCTTTACTTCTCTTACCTAATTGAGGGAGAGTTTTGCAAGATACAGTATTCTTGGCTGGAAGTTTTTATCATTAAGTATTTTACATATGTCATTCCATTCCCTCCGTCCTTGTCAAGCTTGAGGAAACTGGAGACACATCCCAGCTCCTCAGTTATAGTTTGTGCCCCCATACTCTGAGCTTTTCCCTCCCTAGGGCTGCAGGACAGACAGCAGAGCCTTGGTGTGCAAGGCAGTCTCCTGCTCAGGACCATAATCTCCTGGCATGTCTCTCCTTCCACCTCTTGCTTAATGACCACAATTATCTTTAGTGTCCCTTCTGGTATGATTCATGCTAGTCTCTTATGTCCATGAGACCCTGGCATTATTTCAGGATAATTCTTTCATTAATTGTTTCAAATATAGATTTTGTTTCTTTTTTCTCCTTTTGTGTTCCCATTACATACATGTTAAACCCTTTATGCCACAGTCACTGGGTATTCTGTTTTGTTTTTTTCAGTCTGCTTTCTTTGTCTTTTGTGTTTTTGATGATTTTATTGATATATTTTCTTGCTCAGAGATTCTTTCTTCAAACTTGTCCATCTTACTAACAAGTCTATCAAATACATTCTTCATTTCTGTTACAGTATATTTGACTTCTGATTTCTTTTTGGCGGTGAAGAGATCTTAGGATTTCTATCCCTCTATTTAAAATGTCCAACTGTTCTTCATTGTATATATTCTGTTCTTTAGAGATGTTAGGATATTACTCATAGTTGTTTTAAATTCCTGGTCTGATAATTCCAGGGCCCTTTCCATGTCTAGTTATGGTGCTTGTTCTCTCTTCAAAGTATGATTTTTGCCTTTTGGCATGCCTTGTGTTTTTATACTGATAGCTGGGCATGATATACTTGGTTAAAAAAACTGTTATGGATAGGCCTTTGGTAATGTGGGATGAGGGGAAGCATCATATTCTATTATGATTAGTTCTCAGTCTTTAAGTGAGCCTGTGTCTCAGCACACCAAATATCACAGGTGTTTCTTGAGTGTTTTCTCCCCACTAGGTGGGAGAGAATAACTAGAATGACTGGGTTAAGTATTTCCCTTCTCCCACATGGAAGGCTGGAAGCATCTGGAGTCAAGTACTTCCCTTCCCTCGACCAGTTAGGCTCTAGTAGCATCCAGCAGGTTAGTCTCTAGTTCAATAGCTTCCAATGAGGGCTATTCTTATACAGTATTGAGTACTCTGACATATTTTAAACTGATTCCTTTTCCTTCCCCTGATGGAAACCCAAGGGGATTTTTCTCACTAATTATTGTGGATGTCTGGTTGAGGTCCTGAAGGTAAATCTCACAATAATGTGGGGCCCAACTAAGACAGTACCCTCTGGAATTAACACTCTGAGTTTTCTGCACTGAACCTCTGGCAACTTTTCAATTACAGCTCAGGTTTTCCTATCCTGGCATTGATTCCCTTCACAATTTCTGTTCATGAATGTCTGCTCTGGGAGCCATGACTCCCTGTATCTGCTTTTGCGTCTCACCAATCTTGGGGCCAGTGGTTTCTTCTACATACTCTCCTCTCCTATAGATCCAATAAATGCTATTTGTTTCTTACTCTGTTCAGTTTTTCACTTTTTGTTAGGAGAGTGTGGTTCCTTCTAATATCCTCACATTCAAAACTAGAAACTAAGTCTAAAAAGTTCTACTTTAAAAAGACAGCATAAAAATTTATTTTACTGGTAAGTTCCTTCAAACTTTTAAGTACCAGTCAATTTCACTATCACATGAATTTTGGCAGAGTGTATGAAAAAAAAAATGGAAAGTTAGCAAGTTCACTTATAAAGCTAATATAATGCAACAACAACCTAACAAAAACATCACCAAAAAACATAATTATAGTCCCATGTTATATGCCAAAATACATCCGGAAATTCAAATGAATACTAACCACAAAATTAAGACATATATTAATGGAACATTGAGCTCTGGAAAAAAAATAGACTCTATCTTATGAATGTGAGGATCATTTGATATTAGGAAATCTATTAATATGACATTTCAAATCAATCAGCTGAGTAAGAAAAATCATATCATCTCAATAATGAGGACGAAACAATGGATAATATGCAAAATTCATTCCTCAATTTTAAAAAATGTCTCTTTAAAAACTATTAGCAGGAGAGTTCTTTTTAATTATATTTTAATCATTACAAGCTCACTATAAAAATTTAACAATGCAGAAATCTATGTGTTAAGAAGTGAAAGTTCCCATCCCTACCTACTCCATACATACTCCATTATCACCTCCCAAGAGATGAGTACTAGCAGTAGATTGGTATGTCCATCAAGAACTCTTTAATGAAATAAATGGAAAAATGTGTAGGTGTGCATACATATGATTATTTTTTCAATAAAACTTTACATATACAGTTACAAAGAGAAAAACAGGATATTATCAAATGACACACCAAATATATAACAAAAAATCGCACAGTGTAGAAATATCCTCGTACACTGATGAGAACAAAGGGAATTAGTGATTTAAAGATAAACATATTAGGTGTTAAATATTTCTCATTATTGCCAAAATGCCTTTCAAAAGGTTTGTGTCAATTTAAACTCTCACATACAGTATATGGGAATTTTTTTTTTTTTTTTTTTTTTTGCCTAAATTCACCAGTACTGGTTAGTTTCAGTCTTGATAGCAGAAAAATCATGATATTTCAGAGTTCAGTTAGAAAGAAATGGGCTGGATTGAAACCCAGTCTCTACTACCTTTGAGCTATGTGAACTTGAACAAGGTATTTGTGCTCTCTATTATTCAGTTTTTCATCTTTATGTTGATCAAGAGATTATTCATAAAACATCCTTTGTAAGCATGTTTAAATGTAGTTACTCTGTGGGAGCTTCATTTGTTTAAGATGTCAACCCTTTGCCTACTACATATGCTCCATTTTTTTAAGTGTGCCTATATTTTGTCATTATCTTTTTAGGCCCTTTTCCTAGCACCAATTTTAACATTTTATAAAATTAAACTTTGTATTTTCCCTATATTCCTTGTGGATTTCATATTTTTCTTATAAAACCTTAACATATTCTAAATTACATATACACTCTCATGTTTTATTCTGATTCTTTTATAATTTGGTTTGTTATGGTTAAGTCTTAAATTCATTTGGTATTTTGGTGTGGGTGTGACATGAGGTAGAAGTGCGTATTTTAGGTTATCAAGGTAAATGATTATTTCAACATTGCTTATGCACTACCCAGTAGTTTATATTCTCTCGTTGATTTGAAAAGATAACTTTAAGATAGATAGATAGAGAGAGAGATAGAGAGAGAGATAGATAGACAGATAGATGGAACTGATTGTTGACTGTTATAAACATATATTATAAAAACTAACATTGATATTTATATGAATTTTTATAAACACACACATATTTCTAGCTTCTATTTTCAATAACAATGATATATTTCCTTTCTTGTACCAGTGTTCCACATTCAAAATTATTCATTTATATACACTGAATCTTCATAAAGCAAGAACCCCCCCTTTCAAGTGTCTCAAGTATAAATTATACTTGAGCACTTACTCTGTCAGATGAACTTCAGAATCAGTTTATGAGTTTACATAAAAGTCCTCCTGGGAATTTTATTTGTAATGCATTGAATTTATATATTGATCTATGAAGAACTGAGTATCTTTGCAACTTTGAGTCCTTTCAACTAGGAATCATATGTCTTACCACTAATTAAAGTTGTTTTAAGATGGCCTGCATTAAAGTTTTGTGATCTTCTTTATTTATAAGTGATATATAATCATGATATATAATCATTTCTTGTTAAGCTTATTTCTAGCTAATATATTTGTTTGCTTTTGCTGTCATTAATGGAAACTATTTTCCATTTTCTCATTGGTCACCATTGGAAATAAAAAAAAATAAGTGATTTATTTTGCAAGTAATACTAACACATATCTATCTCAAATAACAAATATCTACATCAGCATACTTAATAGTGAAATACTAGATGTAGTCTCAATAATATTAAAGAAAAAGGAGGGAACCAGCTGTTATTATCATTGCTATTTAACTTTGTTCTGCAAGTTCTGATCACAGAAATAAAACATGAAATAGGTAGAGAAAAGTAAAAGTAAAATGAAGGGATCTAGGTGGAGCCGCCCCCCCCCCCCCAATATAAGCAGGTTGCCCCCTGTCTAGGGCTCCAAGCCAAAGGTGAGGCCGGTGGGCAACGGCCATTGTTCTGCTCACCACAATGTCCTCTGGGGTGAGGCTGCATTTGCTCTGAAAAAGAATCACTTTATTTTATTTCCATAAAGGTTCTGTCCACACACCATGTCAGCTACCATGTAGAGACTTCTGCCTAAATAAGGCACTTTTTTATTCTATTTTTGCATAAAGGTAACTTCTATGCTAGTACAATTCTGGGACTGAGAAAACAAATTATTATTATTTTCAGATATGAGTTTACTTAGAAAATCCAAGAGAATTAACTGAAAAAGTATTTCCATTAATAAAATAAGTCTAAAAGTTATTGGAAACAAGATATATAGCTATTTACATTTATATAGAGAGATAGAGATATTATAGTCAGCAAAAAGTTCAAATATATCATTTTTTTAAAAGTCATTCGCAATAGCAACCTAAAGTACAAAATTCCCAGGAATACATTTAATAAAGAACATGGGGGACTTAAGTAAATTAAATTATATAAAGCCTACTGAAACTATGAAAGAGAATTTGAATCAATAAAAAAAAAATAACAGCTATCCCATATATATGAAAATATTAGAAAATTTTAATGGGAAATATATATTCTCATCCATGGTGGTGAAAATAAAACAAACACAAAGGGCCTTTTTGAAAAACCAAGGCCAAATGCTGCTTGGAGACAGCAATCCCTCTCTTGCTCTTCACTCCTGGTCTCCCAGCACCCACTGTTATAAATGTAAGCTGGGGAGGGGATAGGAGCTTCAGTTGTGCAGTGCCAGGGGGAAAAATGTTGATGAAAATAATGGTTTCTCATCTGGCCCTTTGAACTCAATTTGAACTGTTGCATACAGAGAAATGAGAATCAAAACTATTTTTCATGACCAATTTTGTGAAAATCTAAGCAGTAAATGATGATCAGAAGTTAAATCTTTGAGCTCCTGGAATAAGAGCAGCTGCCTCTGGGTTGTGGTGACCATGTGCAGGGCACAGAAGGGTGAGGGGCACCCCTCATTATCTCAGATGGTTGTCTACTCTGTGCAAGTCACGTGGAAAAGATGAGAAGAATTGGAAATGGCACTCCCAGTAAAGGCTGCTCTTTCTATATTGGGTAGAACCAACCAGCAATGGAGGAGACGTCTCTGAGTAGTGTTACCAACTGTGGCTAGTGACCAGTAGAAGGATGTGGAAATGCCCTCTTGCAAGGGCATCATCATTCTTGCCATAAGTACAGAAACAGTGGTGGAAGACTTGATTGCAGGGCTTCACAGACTTAAGAACAGAAGCAGAGGGAAGTCAAAGAAGGAAAGGAAAAAATCTAGATCAGATCTTCTTACCCCTATAGCATTTGGGGTTGGATAATTCTTTCTTGGGGGAAAGGGGAAACTGCAGGAGCTTTCTTATGTGCTGTCAGAAATTTAGCAACATCCCTGGCCTTCTAGCCATTAGCTGCCACCAGCACACTCAGCTCCTAGCCTGACAGTGACAATCAGTGATGTTTCCAGACATTGCCATGTACCCCCATGGGGGTGAGGATAGAGGGACAAGCAGAATCAACACAGCTAAAAAGCACAGACATAGGTTGATTAATTAGGAGCCAGACTGAAACTGAGATGGATGTGTGCCCCTTTGGGAATTCTCAAGAGTGAATGAAGGAGAGGTTTGATAAATACTAATTCTAATATACACATCTTTATGCCTAAAGTCATGTAACAACTGCGAGTTTTATACCTTCCCACTATGTTAATAATAGTGTTTAGTTAGTTAGAGTATATGGGGAATTTTATTATCTTATCCATTTATATTTTTATACAAATCTTCATTTTTCAGTTTTCAAAAATGAGCATTCACTGCATATATCTGTTTAACCATTTTGTGTGAGTGCCTTCTGTGTGCCAGGGAGACTAGTGAGGGTAGAGATGGGGGGTAGGAAGGATTCTGGACAGGGGTGAGGTGGTAGACAGACCATCCCCAATTAGCAGAATATATAATTACTTACATAGGTTAGAGTCCATTTTAAAAAGTGGCTAACTCCATTTAAAAAGAGTAGAAAGGCGATGTCCTTAAATAAAAGTGTTGTTAAAAATACACAGAGTGCAGAGTTTATGTGGAAGCATTCTGTCCTTCTTCACAAGCACTCTGCCATCTATTCTCCATTCTCGAGTGCCACTGACCTTTCATACAAAATGACCTTTCTGTGGATTAAGGCAGTTGCCATTTTTGTCGAGCCCCTGAAAGCCTCATGAGTCGAATGGAGCCTCTCACTCTATGATAATAATCGGCTTCAAACAGCTTTATCAATAGCCCTACCAGTCATTAGAATAGACACTGACATCTATTTTCTGAAACCCTTATAGTTCTCATGGCCATTTCATTACCTAAGGCACAGATTTGCTTGTAACTCCTGGCATGATAGCTGGAGCAAAGCTGCATAATGCCCTTCAGGAGGACTCGTGCTCAGGGTCTCATCCTGGTTGGAACAGTTAACAACCCTGTGAGTTGTGGCTGCCAGCTGGTTGCAACTTAACTTGCTGTGAACAGGGGTTATTAAATGACTCATTTAAACCTGAGCCAAACACCAAATAAATGGATAATGTATTCAAATGATCTGGAGGAAAGGAATGGATGATATGTTTGTTTCTGTCTCAGTAATTAGGTAGTCAGGTCTTAGGTAAATAAGACAGCTGTAGTGTGTGCAGGCTTCAGGAAAAACAACACACCTTTACAACGTGTGGAAGAAAAGGAGTTGTAATGGTTCACTTAGCCAAATCCTATCATCCAGAATTAGATAGTCTTTTCTATGACAGCCACAAAATACATAGCTCACTGAGAACTTGGGTTAAACAAGTTGTTTTGTGATCATGCTTTTATAGAGGGTGACATGAAATCCTCTTCAGGATCTGCCCAAATAACATACAATTGAAAAGAAAATATTTTTAAACATTTCCTATTGGTGCCAGATGAAAAACTGAAAAAATAAAATTGAGGCTTATCATTGTTGCCCTTGCTGAAAGCATTTTTTTTTTTAATTTTTTTTATCAAGTGGTTTCAACTACATTTGCAAACCTTAGAGAGACTGAGTCCAAGCTGTCAGTCTTTGAAAGTTTTGCAGTAGACAGCAAGGTCCTCATAAGTATGAAGATGTCTTGTTTCTGGTAAACTCTATTTAAAAAAAAAAAAAAAAACCACAACTTTACTTTGAAGACTTTGCATCAGTCTCTGGAGGCAAACAGGGCAGCAGTCCAGAATTTTCTTGGCCGTCAGCACAAAGGAGGCTGCACATCAGTAACAAGGAGAAACGGCAAACTTCAGCAAAAACAAAGACCTGTCCCGGTTTTAAAAGAAGATGGAAAGAAAGGAAAACAGGACATATGATCACCCCAGTCCGCTGCCAAGTATATGAAGTAGCTCCAAAAAGAGTGTAATGTTCCATTGTAAATGAGAAAATGTAATTGCAGCAAAATCTGGAGAGATAAATTCCATAGAGCTGCCGAGCACTAATTGTGGATGAGCAGAGGAGTAGAGGCCTTTGAGGGAAGACAGGCCTAGAGAACAGCCAACAGGCATTCTGTCAACGTCCTTCTCGACAAGAAGCCATCTATTTGTGAGCTCTCTAAGATGGGATGCTATAAGTACAGAAAGCCACAGCTTCCCAAGGGCAAGAAAGCCAGAATAGAAGCTTTTGTGACTGTCAGTTGTCTCAGAACTAGTTCATTCCATTTGATTCTCCACTAATGGTTCATGTTGACTTTAAAAGAAGACCAAGTGACTGCTTCCCATTTGCACAGGCACATATCACAAAGGGAAAGTAGGCCTGTCTAGAGGGAAAGCTGGGAAAGGATGGCCCTTAAGCTTCCTCCTAAAAGGCAGAAAATACATAGGTTTTGGACAAGAATCAGATTATAACCTCCCAAACATATCCAGTCACCAGGCAATAAAAAATCACTCTATATTTCACATTTTGTTGCATTTCCATGCTTTCTTTCTCATTGCTCTTATTCTCAGCAATGAAATTAATTTTAGTGGGCGGGTACAGTTGGGAACTGATGATTTACCCAGTTGATTCTGTTGTAAGGAAACAGGTTGCCAAGAAAGTTGGGAGGGATGCCATTATCACCTCAAAACCTTGTGTAAGATGATGCTTCTGAGAGTCATTTTTATAGTCTCTGTTTTTTTAAGGTTCAAATATTGGATGTAAGTCTAAGGAACATTTTCCTCTTTGTTCACAAAAGCACATTCATCTCACTAGATATTAGAGATCCCCTTTGCTCTTGATTTATTTTGTGGGAAAAACTTAAAAGAGAGCAACTACATGACAAGACCTATTTTGATTTGTAGTTATGCTACAAAAAAAATAAAAATCCTCTATGTGGTGGTGTGGTTATTATTACCATTACATATTATGGGGATATTATGTGAGTTAGTCTCAATGACTATTCTTTATGAAACTAATCTTCTTAGATTCCTTTATGCTGAAGTGTCCCCATCTTATCCTATATAAAAATAATGCAAAGGGGAACTTGGCAATCACTGAGAACTTAAACAAAAGTATTAACACAATACAGTCATGATTCAGAAAAGAAAACAGGTCACCTCATCCTTTGAACCTACAAGTCTGAGAAGTCTTGGAAATAGCTGAAAGTATCACTGGTGGAACTGTTGATAAAAATTGAGAATGAGGGCCTCCCTGGTGGCGCAGCGGTTAGGTGCTGCACTGTGGAGCTGTCCGAGGCCTTGACGTGAGTTGGACACCCTGCTGGGGAGATTCCCACATGGCACAGCAGACCTCTCCTACCTCACCCACTGCTCCCCTCTGCAGAGTATTTCCATTGGTCTGCCTGTTCTGTTCCCCACTCTGTCTCTCGCCACCTCATGCCTCTGGCCTGTACCCCAGCTTGTATGCATAAATAAGTAAATCTTGAAAAAAAATTGAGAATGAGCTTGATTATACGATAGGACCTGGGGCTCTGTCACTGCTATATCTGTGGGGAACTTCAAAAGAATCTACTGTCACATGCAACCTCAAGAACCTAGCTTATTTTACATGGTTAAAGTCAGTCAGGAAATAAGGGACTGTCACAAATCCTGCCATTCCACAACTGATAAAATTATATTGTCAGCTAAGGCAATAAAGCAAAGAGTGAAAATCAGTAAAAATCAGTATCACTTACTATTGCCTCTTCACTCTTTAATTGCCCAACATAAGGCACACTTGTATAGGAGAAAAAAAAATGACTATTTTCATCCTATAGATACTTTGTAAACACCATTTGCATTTCTGTCAAGGGGGTTCACTTCAAAACCTATGAACTAAAGGGATTGTGCTTGGGAGTTATGTTGGAAATCAATGTTCTCTCTGGCTCCTGCATCTTACAGAGAGGCAGGGCAACAGCCTTTCAGTGGTGAGGAACACAAAGTACATCTGTTTTCACTTTTAAGTTTTTAGTTGGTCACTTTTTAGGTAGTGTTACCATTATTCTACTCAAAGAGAACCAGTATATTTGAAAGAGGAGATAATTGATTTTGAGTTGCCATTGAGACATCCATGGGGAGGTGTTCAACAGATAGTCAGAACTGCAAGTGGGCTTAGCTACCTGACACTCCTTCTCTTCCTGTAATTTCTCCTTCTGAATCCCTCTCTCTAACCTCCTTATTTATGACTCACTCCAACAGTGTACAAATTTCATAGCATTAATTTTGGGCACTTCATATAACCATCTAATACATAGCCTCTAGTTGCTAAATATCTTTCTTACTTTTTTATTTTACATTGCACTTAAAAATAAAAGATTTAATTTTGTTATTTAGATTATATTATTGCAAAATCAGTCTTTTTTTAAAAAAAAGTAGGTGCATTTATTTGTTAGATTTGGGGATTTGAAATACTATCTGGTAAAGAAATACAAAATAGATTTAGAACTTGTTTCAAACTTTTCTTCCAATAAATTCTCAAAATAACAAAATAAGATGATAAAAGCAACTTACAATGAATGCTTTAAAATGACTGTGGATCCTGTATTTTGAAATATACATAGTTTTGTAAACCAATGTCACATCAATTTTAAAATATATGAAAATAAGAAAATAAAATGAACACCTACTTCATTTTGCATTTTAAAATACTTTCTTTTATCAATGACTCATTGATTTAAAATTAAAAACAAATTATGAATGCAGCAATAATAATTGTATTAAATTTAAAATGTATTTATAATACAATTATCATGTTCACATTATTTGGTAAGGTAACAATTAAGCACAAAATGTTTTAAAACATTTCCCTTTACTTATTCTCATAATTCATTATTTGATTAAAGGGTAGTCATAGGTAATTATAAAGCAATAAAAAATCTCCAAACTATCACAGGATTGATATTTATATTTAAACCTATGGAAAGGTACTTAGGGGATAATATACTCAAAAGCTACCAAAATTTAATCTGTAAGGTATAAAGAAAAACAGAATATGGCGGAAAACAAGTGAAATAAAACACTCAAACTATCCAAAACAAAATCATTTAATAATAGCCTCCATGTCATGTATTCATCAACCCTTGGAAAAAACAGCTGTTAGGTCATGAATCATCAGAAGTAAAGTTTTATTGTGTTCAAATGATAGTCTTGTTTAGGGTTCTCTCTTCTGCCTCCTCTCTAATTCTCTTTTTCTCTCCCTCCTTTCTCTCTCTCTCTCCTATCTATCTATCTATATTTATATTATATCCATATATCAATATCTATATATTTATCTATAAAACTGATGACATCCAAATTTATTTTCACAAATACTATTATTCTATGAAATCAATCAGATACTTTAAGTCCTTAACAAATTTTTAAACTGGGAAGTTGGGAAGAGAGACATATTTTCTTTTGAAACGAAACTTCTTAAAATGACAAGTGAATTTAGATAGTAGCACTTGGAAGTTGAAGATAGCAGATTTGTACTGGGGTTGGGTTGAACTTTTTTAAGTTAAAGCTATTTTCATTTTATAACAAATTCCCTTATTGGGTTCTAGGAAGTGACCTGTAATTTCACTTTCTGGATGAGAATAGCTCAACTTTTTAAATTAACATACAAAATATGCGGCACAAAGCACTCTCTATATATAATATAAGCAAATTTGAGCTATAACAAAGGCTTCATTATGTAGGCTGATTCTAGAGGATTTTTAGCTCCAGGGAACATTAGAGATTTTGAGTACTTTTAAGCTGTGTGGCATCAATGTCCTCAAATTTAATTTTCTAAGAATCATAGATCTGAATGGAATTCTACTAATTCACTTTTTGTAATTAGAGTGGACTTTGTCCCTTTGTTGTAGACATTTATATTTAATCATATGAATAGTTGATAAATACACCATTTCAAAGCACTACAGAATGAATTATCTGCATTTTGCTTGCTCTCCCTAATTCTTACCTGATCATAGCATCATTTTTCAAAAACACAAGCTTTTGTTGGCATTGTTGTATCACTCTAATATTCACCAAGTTGCTAAGGTCCCTCTGCCAAGCCACACACAATCATATTTTTCTTTTGTTTTAGGAGACTCCAGTGCAAATGTACTTAGCAGGAAAACAAGATAAACTCTTGAGAACTCTGGTTTTGATACCCTGTTTAAGCTGCATGATTCCCCCACAATTTCTCTAGAACGTGTTCCAGTCTTCTTGAAAATTGTCCTGCCATTGAGACTTCCACCTATTCCCTTGGGTCTCTACCTCTGGCTCTGTTATGTAGTTTAACACACTTTACTCTTCAAAAACTTCCTCTGACATTCAGCCCAAATGTTCTTTAGTCTCATTCACAATTAATACTCCCCAGGACTGACCTTTGTTGGAAGTACAATAAACCATCCCTTTCTCTCCTGAGTGCTAACACTCTTTACACCCTGTGATCCCTCCCCTAACTCTTAGATGTCAGTGAAAATATTAAAGTGCACTCAGGATACACATTTCATTGCAGCTCAGCTCTTTGATGATAACAGCTCTTAACCTTCAGAAACCAATTCGATCATTGATCCATTTGTTCAACAAATATTTTTTAGGCACCTACTGTGTACTCAGCATTGTACTAAGCACTGACCCTAAGGGACAAGGGTGTGTCATCTATCATTTATACTATTCAAAAACCACTATTGTTGTCTGCCACATCACGTGTAGTAATAGACTCAGTATGAATATAAGTTTTCCCTTTGCTTAAAACTTGATAACGTCTTCATGCAACAAATACCATATATCAAATTATGGAGGAAAACTAGACAATTTAATGCATTTGGTGCAAGGCTGGAACATTTTGAATATTTTATTCCAGAGGTCAGAGATGCCTTTTGTTCTCTTGTCTGACTATAAACTGCTGCATTCTTTACTATAACCTTTGAAGACTAATTGTTTGGTGTAGCTTTCATTATAAGGGAACAGGAGGAATTCTTTTTAAATCATCGTCCTTATTTCTCTGACTGCCTTTATAAAATAGATGTAATTAAAGCCCATAAAATGTATTCTTTAAGCTAAGTTTTTCAAAATGAATTAAAAAAGGCCTCCAAAATACACACATTAAAAAAAAAAATGACTCAGAAAAAGAAGACAAAGTACTGGTATCTTTGTCAATGCAATCTACTCTCTGCTACTTCCAGATCCTTTTTGTCACTTGTAAATTCACCTCAGGAAAGGAGAAGTGTGTAAAGCACATCTGAGCCTATGATCCCTCCATGTTTTCCCAAGATTCACCACTTCAGTTTTCCTCTTTATCCCAATGTCTCTTGTGTTATATGACCCTGCAAATAATTATCATTTCTCTGTAATTCTAAGATCATCAAAAAGATTTCTCGTCAACATGGCTGAAGTCATCCTCCTCATCTCCTGCTCTCCCAAACTGTTGCCCCATATGGTTCCTTTGATTTGGTGACAACCCCCAACTGTCAGGTACCAAGTTAACACTTTCTGCAATATCTTTACCTCTTCCCTCCCCTAATTTCACCATCATCAAGTTGTATAATTTTTACTGCCACATTTCTCCTACTTTGGGACCACTGTTCAAGTGGAGGACTTAATGATGCAAGTGTGGTGAGATATCAGGTAGGCTTGTATACAAGCAAGGGGTTTTAACTATAATGTAAACAAGGGAAGCACAGAAAGAATTCAGTATGGAAGTATAATTATTACTGTTCACGTTTATTGAATTCAATGTTGAATGGATAGATCAGATATTTCATAACTGGGTTCCAATTATTTCTGCAAATGTTAATAAATGTTCCTTTAAAAAATTATTAAGTGATCAAGTAAACTAGGAAATGCTAGGTTAAAAAAGATTTTTTTTATTGTGGTAAAATATACATCACATAAAATTCACTATTTTAACCACTGACGTATTCAATTAGTGGTATTTAGAATGTTCACATTGTTGTAAAACATCACTAGTAACTATCTCCAGAACATTTTCATTATCCCTAAGTAAACTCGGTATTCATTAAACAACTCCAAATTAACTCATCCCAGACTCTAGAACTTCCCATTTTATTTTCTGTCTATGAATTTAAGTCCTCTAGTTAATTCATATAAATGGAATTGTACAGCATTTTTCCTTTTTGTGATTACTGATTTGATTGAGCACAATGTCATAAAGTTTCATCCACAATGTAGCATGTATCAGGATTTAACACCTTTATAATGCTAAATAATATTCCCTTGTTTTTCACATTTTGTTTATCCTCCATCTGTCTATGAACATTTACATTCCTTCCACCCTTTGCCTGTTGTGAATAATGTGTATTCATATCGAAAATTGATATGCAGGTATCTATTTCAGTCCTGATTTTCAGTTCTTTTAGAAATGTACCCAGAAGTGGAATTGCTGAATCATGTGGTAATTCTGTGTTTAGTATTTTGAGCAAATGCCATACTACAAACAGGTTTCCTGATTGCAGGTCTTTTAATATGCAAGCATGCATTGTGGTTTTCTAGGAGGGATGCTTACTAGAGGCAATGTTTCTCCAATTTTATTTGACCATGAAATTTTTTCAACTTGCAGATAAACCTGCATGAAGTGATACAGTTGAGAAAATTAAAACAAACAAAAAAACAAAAAAAACCCATCTTACCAAGATATAAAGAGTGTGCCAGGGTCAATGGGATTTTGCTACCCAGAAACCCTAAGGTTGGCCCACCAGTCTTGCATACTCTTCATTATTTGAAAGGTATCAACAGATGCCTCCTATGAGGAATCTATGTACTATTTGAATCTACCCAATTTTGTTTAGAAGTTGGTAATACATAAACAGAACTGAAACAGAAATACAAAGGGACAAAAGGACATACAGAGAAGGGAGAAGGTCAATATTCATAAAGTACTTAAAATTATTATGGTTTTGTGGTAAGCACTGTATTCAAGCTTATTAAATAAGTAAAAGGAATAAAAACTGTTCAAGCAAAAATATTTTTTAAACAAGGTAAATGGAGGGACACATATTTCATACTACTACACTTCAGGGCAGGGGAAGGCTAGTTGTTTTCTACTTGTGAAAAGGCAGAAGAACAAAGAGAGCTGAAGATTATTCATTGCACCTCTTAGAATTTGGTAGCACTGAAGCTGGTTTTGATGACTATCCAGTGTCTGGAAAGCTAAAATATTTCATTCATGGTTCTGTAGATTTTTCCTAGTGTGTAGGAAGATTAAAAAGGGGGAAGGAAATGTTGGAATTTTAATTAGGTACTTCATCCCCCTCAATATGGAAGAAATTAATGTTGCATCAGTAACAAGATTATATATTTCTATTGTAACTTGTACTGACCTAAAAGCAACCATCTGAGTTATCATTCCTTCTGTCTTCTTGTACACAAATTCACTTGTTTTAGTTCATTAATCAAAACCACCTGGCAATATAAAACAAATTGGACAATTAAAGAAATGTTGCAGACTCATATGCATTGAGCCTGGAGCACATGCTGCTTAGATTGTGCATCCTTCCACCAGTGTGTGGAGGGATCTGCCAAAGACAATCAAACACCATGTTCTTGATTAGCATCCATCGTCGAAACACCTCATCAGAGTTATTGTTCAGTTTCTATCACAGTTTCTATACCCCTGCCAGATATTAGCTTCAGAATTTGGTTCATCCTATAGAATGACACTATTAACAATATTTGCATTTTTCTATATACATATGCATTTACCAATACCAAAGCATATATATGTCACTAATACTTAATAAACAATAAAAATGTCACTCTTCTATAAGGAATAATTGGATATTCACAACTAAGACACACAGAAGACTCATATAATGTTATGTATAACTTCCTACACATGCTTTCAATTATTAGAATACACTTAAAAGAAAACATACTGCAAATAAAATGCCATGAAAGCAAATATGTTTTCCAAATAGCCACATTTGTTTACAAACCATGAATTCTCTTAAAATCTGGCCAAATGATGCTAAATTATCAAACATACTGAATGGAAAGACTGACATTGTTTTCACAAAAGCAATATTTTAGGAGAGAGCAAACGAATTCCATCAAGTGAGTTTATATAAATCCATGTGCAGTGGCAGGAAGACAGGCAAAGCCTAGGATCAGAGGAATCAAGATGACTAGATCTGGGACATAAATGAGAAACTGATATTGTCTCTCTAATGTTAAATCTTATTTTTCTTACAAGCCACAACATTAGGCTGTTGATTCTTAAGCTGCCACACCAAAGGAGGTTACTTTTGTTTCAAGTCTCCACATCACAATTCTTATCCTTTGAGAAGGACTTGCAAGTTTCTGTAATGGTCTCACAGGTCCCATCTTTGTAGATGGAACCTTCCACTCCAGAGCCCTACCTAGAAACACACAGAACTTGTTACATGTCTCATCATTGAAATGAGCAAACTAATCAGATTTCTGGTTTTTTAAAGACTGACAGTCAAAGTCCCCTTACTGTGCTAGCCTACTCTGGGATGTCTTTATTAATATATTAAAAAGTTTTTGTTTAATTAATTTATTCATGAATTTTTTTAAGATTTATTTATTTATACATACAAGCTGGGGTACAGGCCAGAGGTGTGGAGTGATGAGAGGCTTCACCAGAGACAGAGCAGGGAGCAGAACAGGCAGATCAGAAATACACTGCTGAGGGGAGCAGCAGGTGAGGCAGGAGAGGTCTGCCGCACCATGTGGGATTCTCCCCAGCCGGGCGTTGAACTGGCATCGCTGCTGCCGACAGCTCCACAGCACAGCGCTTAACCGCTGCGCCACCAGGGAGGCCCTATTCATGAAATATTTATGAAGAACCTACTATGTTGCAGACACTAGTTTAAGTGCTTAGGCTGCAACATGGGGAAAACAAAACAGAATCAAATCACTGCATGCATAAACTTTGCAGGAGTGGATGGGGGGAGATCAGGCAACATACAAGATAAATAACATGTGTAACATGTGAATAGTGACAAATGGTGACAACTGTGGGAAAAGTTGCAATGCTAAATTGGACAGCCAGGGACACAGCAAGTACAAAACACCTGGAGCCAGAGGCCAGAGGTGTATTCTCAGATACTGCAAGAAGACCCAAGAGACAAAAGTTGAGCTAGGGAAGAGCAGGTAAAGGAGTCAGAAATTGGGGGTAGGAGAAGGGAAAGGAAATTTACTGGAGCTGCATAAGCCCCCTTTACCACTCCAGCCCTCTGCACACAACTTGTACATAATTCAACAAGAATGACACTGGATTTTAGAAACCTGTGGTCATGCAAACCTTTGTAAGGTCTCCATATTTGTCCATTTTTCAGTTGTGGGAAATGCAGTTTCTGTAACTTATGTAACTGTGGAAATACCCTTAAGAATGTAATTATTTAGATAAATTTCTTATTCAGAAAACATCACAATTTTTATCCTAATCTGAAGTTGCCTGCACCCAACATAGTACCTCATCCCTAGGTCATAGAAAGGTAACATAGAAAAGTAACAGTTTTAATAGTCTGTGCTTTCATTTAAATCTCAGTGTGCTTATCAAAGTTAAATTCTTTCATTGTTATTTTACCTACACATCAATACAACCAGTTTAAATCCCCAAGTATCTAGTCTTGAAATTGGAAAATGGCTAGTTGATGCAGAATGCCATCAACAAGTGATTAGACCAGCCAATTTGGTCAATGGAGATAAGCAATAGTAGTTGAGACTTTTAGCTAGCACAGCTGCAGAAATATCCTGTGTAAACAAGGTCACACAAGACCCGTACTCTTCTGCCAATACACATGACCACAGTAAATCAGTCCAAGAACCATCTCACTCTGGCCCCTTTCCAACCCAGTGATGAATTCGTTTATCAAAATCACTGTCAGGTAAATGTTGTAAGACCTTGACCATGGTATTCCTTAAACTTTAAGAGATGGAACACTTTGTAATGTATTTTCAAATTGAAAGTCACTTATCCTCTTAGCACCCCAAGGTTTATGAACCAAATGCATGCTAAGAAATATTTTGAAAAGAACCAGTTAGGGCTTAGATGGAAAGCTTCAGTGTAGTGGATTGTGGTATATTCCCAATTCTATCTAAAATACGTTTTCAGTATTAAAAGTTTAGGGTTCTATTTACTGAGGGGGAAAAGTAAAGCTAAAGTACTGGAAATGGGATGCAGTAAAACTCTAGGATTTCATCCAACTATTGCTTGGAAATGAAAATTCCCTAATGGGAATAGGTCTTTGAAATGGGACATCTGGGTTTTACTAAGTGGGTAATTAAAAGTTTGAAATCTTGCCTGGAAAATGGGACAAAAGCTCAAATTACCAAGATAGGTGAGACATTCCCCACTGCCTTTATCATAAGAATGGCAGCAATCCAGCCTCTAACAAAGCAAAACTGAGAATGTGGAGAACATTAAACCACCCAAGGAAAATCCAAACTTCGGAATCTGTTTTCTAGGGGTTATTTGTCAGAAAACATGCTAGACTTCCTGCAGTTAAGGAATCATCCATGTTCCAAGTCTAACACGGAGAGACTAATGCTCAGCCAGGTAAATTGCCATCTTGAAACATCCTTTATTCTTTACTGACTCATGATCAAAACTTGGACTTTCCAGAGGAATAGCCAAACACCAGCGCAGAATGAAAAGTCAATCTTACAGTAATACACCTGGGTCAATTCTTAAGGTTTATAGATGAGCCTCAGAGACTCAAATTCAAGTAAAGCAGTCTAGCCATGCTCTATTCTGAGAATAGTTAAAATTGCTATACAGAATACTGAAACAAGATGAGTATTAGAATTAAATATAAACCTTGGATGATCTTCCCAAACCAGCTTCTATATAGACCTTCTCCCCCCAAATTGTATATAATTTATTTAATTTTTCTGTGACATTTTTAAAGAACATTACATAGAGCATCTAGCCAGGATGAGGGATTAGCAATAATAGACATAGAAAAAGAATGCTCAGGAAAAATTGTTACTGTATCACCATGTTTCAGGATGTGCCTCACAGTAATAACATTCTGCTCAGCAGGTTATCCCATCCTTTGGGAAAGTTTATAATATCATCTGACAGTTAACATTAGTATCTTTAGGGTCTTTGCATCACAGTCCTCCAGGAGGCCATGAAGAAACATGGTTCAAAGCTTAAAATATTTCACTCCTCATACTCAAATTTATAAAATAGTAAGAACAGTGTAAAGTATTATATTATGGTAGAAATGTGAGCATTGTGCCATGCTAAGAAAATGTTTAGTTAGTTAGTAAGTGTAAATTAGTTTAATTTGGCACCTAAAGTAAGAATTTCCCGAGGCTAAGCGCTAATGCACAACATTAGTGCTTTACAATTAGAATTCAGAAATGTTCAGCATTCGTCCTAATGTTAGAAATCGTCTTCTAGGAAAATAAAAATATTTTAGACAATGAAGTCTATTTCAATCTTATAGTAAATTCAGGCAACAATTTATTCTTCTTACCATATCCTAAAAAAGGATAAATGCAGCCTGAAAAAACAGATGAAAAATCAGGCAAGAGGGATTTCCAAGTTTGATCTTGTCCATTCGCCTGTGGTGACATTGAGCAGCAGGGCGGAGCTCTCTAGGTTTCAGTTTTTCTCAGTACAAGAACAATGATGGAGCTATTTTGCTTCAAATACGGCTGAATGAACAAGTCCTATCACTAGGCCAAGGCCACAAAAACCCCTTCAACCATCTACCTACCTTTACCTGATTCCCTAATACCAATTTTCAGGTCAGAAGATACTGGAGGTAGTTGATCAAGATGAAATTTCTTTTTCTTTCATTTTTTATCAGAACACTCAAACATCCCACCAGCTAAGCTTTGTTAATTGACCTAGCATCTCATTGAACCATTTTGGCCCTCATCGGGAGCATTTAAATGGAGGACAGACAATTGGAAAGTGGCTTATCCACTTGCTTCCCAAATGCTTGTGGCAGTTATGGATCTGGATAGCCAAGAAAGCACATCTGGAATTCGCTGACCCCAATGTTCTCATGCAGGAAGGCATTGCTGTAAAGTACCACCTCATCAGGAATTCCAGCGGCCACCATCTCCTCACACTCTATGTCCATCACCACCCCCCCCCACCACCACTATTACCAAATGCCCCAATCCCATTAGTCTGCATCCTTCTGGATGCCTCTTTAAAGAGTCTAGAAGATCACAAGGCTTCAGGGTAAGAGCAGAGAAGCTGGTAACCTTTGAAAAATTAAATAAATTACATATGTTGACTGGACAAAGATGATATTCATTTTGCACCGTCTTTTGCATTAATTTTAATGCACTTGCCTCTGCCTATACTTGCTTTGAAAATAAGACAGAACATAAAATGAGGGACTAAGGAGAAGAAAAAGAACTTATGCTTTCAAATTGAAGTATCTTGGTGTCATACTTTAGCCATTTAGCCATTTCAAATTGATAATAAAACCCTACTGAGCAATTAGAATAAAAACTGTGAATCATTAAAGAAGTCCATTCCTTTGCTTATTCTGTCTTTTTGCATGAATAAATAAACTTGTAACCTTTGCGTGATCATTCAGGTTCTGAAATTCTTCAAATGCTTATTAAAATGATAAATTTTTAACAGAATAAAAATGGTGTCCCTTTTCCCCCTCCACTATCAAATATGAGAAAATCTTTATTTTAAACAAAAGTAACTAAAACATAACACTAACAGATGCTAAAAATTAACCCAAAGAGATCCTGAGCATGGCATCTTGAAATAACTATTCTAATTAATAAAACAATATGATTCATATGAAAATTATAAAAACTCAGTTGACAGGAAAACAATTTGTCTCATAAAACTCCATGCTGAGATCTGCATATCCTTTTGGAGTTTAAAAGATTCCTGAATTGAAACGTGGTATAAAATGCAAGGACAGTATAAATTTAAATGTTTCCCCCCCAACCTACATATGACTGATACGCTGACTAAATGAAATAATCATGAAATGCCAGAGCACGAAGTATGGCTCGGATATCCTACTATCTAAATGAAGGTAGGATCTCTCAGATCTCCACTTTCCTGCTACAAAATTTCTGATGAAACATGGCTGTAATTCACTCCTCCATGTCCATTTCTGAAGACAACAGTGTAAATGATGAAAACCTGTGAGGTGTTTGGTGAGTTTATGTCACAATTCAAAGGCTCCAAGGAAATTCAAAGGAAAGAATTGAATCCCATTCTTCTTAATTCACAAATGGGTGATTTTTGCTTTTTCTGTTTTGTTTTTTTTTTCCAGGAGAATTCCCAAAGATACTCATGACACTCTGCTCACACCGCCTGCAGACTATAGTGGAGAGAACTGTGATGTCTGTAAAAGATCCCTGGAGAGTTCTCACGGAAGAGTTTGCCTAAGTTCACAAATTCTCTCTTGTACTTCTGTAAATATCAGGAAGAGATAAACATGAAGAAAGAAAAAAAGTCACCAGCATAGTAAAAGGATGTTAATGAGGAAAAATAGACTGGAATTAAGAAGAGAGAAGTTTTAGCCTAAGTATCAAGGGGGAAGAAAGAACTTACTGATAATAAACCCACTGGAATAAAGTATTGAATGATTTTTAAAAGAAATAATGATCACAAAACCATTTAAAACTGGATACTTATGAAAAAGAAAAGGACCTTGGAAAAGGCCAAGGCTAAAACAAATCCTAGAGGAGACTGTAGCTATTGCTTATACACATATTTTTATAAGTTAGCATTTTCTTGGATATTTTTTGAAACAAAAAAATTGCCTAATATTTACATAGTTCTTACGGTTTGCTACTCACTGCTCTAAGCACCTTAGATACATTAACTTACATTATCCTCAAAACAACCCTAGAAGTAATTGACATCATCTGTATTTTCACAGATGAAGAAACCAAGGCACCAAGAAGCTTAATATTGATAACTCACCCAAAGTCACACTAGCAATTAACCAGTGGAAAGATTCTGAGGTTATGAATTGTGTGACTACTCTTATTTAGAGATTTGCATAGTAAATATCCTGGTTTAAAAATATCAAGTTATTATGGAGTGGAAAAGGGCACAAGGGACCATGGAGATGGATCACAGGGGAATACAAAATATAAAAGACACAGATAACAATAAAAATATATAATTTATAAAAATAAAGATATCTAGTTATATAATTTATTCATCCTTCAGCAATTGTTATGTTTGTGAACAAAAGAGGTAAAATTATGAAATATGTCCATTTTCAACAGCTACATGTCTTCTAAAACCAGTTCATCTTTAGAGAGTTCTTCTTACAGCCCTTGGAAATTTGGACCTTGTTTTTTTTTTTAATCTCTCCTCCTAGCTGTTGTAAAAATGATTTCATAAACATATTCCTTTGAAGGACAAGTGACCAGAGTCTTCTAGTACATAACCATTATTTAAGGGCTATTGAATGGCATTGTCTCTCCAAAATATCTTACTGACTTTCTCACACCAAAAATTTAAGGGTTTAGCAGCTGGTGAATTTAAAACTTTCACACTGGTCCTTGAATACTGAAATAATCACCAGTTATGTTTTGCAAAGCTAAACTCATTTGCCTGTGTTGTAATTATAAAGAGAGATGGGGAAAAGGGTATAGATCATATCACATAAAATTAAAACAGAGATTACTGTACCTTTTGAATGGCGATGGGAGGGGTAGGCAAAGGCAGTTTCTGGAAGAGGGGGTGGAAAAGAGTGAAAAGACTATACTGGAATTTCAACATCACAGCATTCCATGAAAACCAAGAGCCAGCTCAGCAGGGAACATCTGCCAGTTGCTTCCAAATGAAGGAGAATCATTCTTCCAATGACAAAATAGTGATGAAGGATCATCTTGGACTGGGAATAAAACTGAATTCTTACAGTGCCAACATCACACATATTTTTAAGATAGTCCCTCAACATTTGCAAGTACAGTGAGAGAAAGCGAAGCAGGAATGCTGTTCACCAGAATTAAAAGCACATTGGAAAAATGATTATATTAAGGAAGTACCTAATTTAAAGTACAGAAGTTTTATTTGGTTAAACTATATAAAGCTGCCATTTTTGTAAATTGAGAAATGTTCAAAGAGAGGCAATTTCACATGATTCAGCCTTAAAAATGTACTAAACAATGTATGGCTGTGTATCATAATAATAGCTAATATTTGTAAGTTACATTTGGTTATAAAGTGATCTTCCTATATACAGTGACACAACTGGCAAATGGAAAGTTTTCTGGCAAGTGAAGTTTCCTTTCATCAGACAATATGTGCTATTCACAGAGCATTTGTTCATTCAGCAAACACATCTTAACATTCATCATGTGCTATGCATGGTGCTGAAAGTCATTATTCAATGTAAAGCAATCTTTTCCCAACTGTGGGCTTCCTAGAGCAATCAACTGGGAAGCCCAAGTTTTTCCAGTGTGAGTAGATCAAAATAGTAGGAGTGATTGATTGGTGGTGATATGAACAATTGGGACTACATCAAACTAAAAAGCTTCTATACAGCAAGAGATAGTAGCCAAATGAAGAGACACCTTATTGGATGGGAGAAAATATTTGCACACATGTATCTGATAAGAGACTGATATCAAAGATCTACAAAGAGATTAACAACTCAACAAAAACAAAGCAAATATCACAGTAAAAAACTGGACAGAAGAGTTAAAAACACTTTTCCAAAAACTATACGTGAATGAACAATAGACATATGAAAAAATGTTCAACATAATTTATAATCAGGGAAATGCAAATCAAAACCACAATGAAATACCACCTCACACCTGTGAGAATAGCCCATATTCAAAACAAAACCATAACCAACAAATACTGGTGAGGATGTGAAGAAGGAACTCTCTTACTCTGCTGACAGGAATGCAAACTGATCCAGCCACTATGGAAGGCTGGATGGAGATTCCTCAAAACAGTGAAAATGGATCTACCATATGATTCAATAATTCCATTCCTAGGATTCTACCCAAAGGACGTAAAAACACTAATTCAAAAGGAAACTTTCACTCCTATATTTATTGCAACACTGTTTCGTAGAGTTAAGGTATGGAAGCAACCTAAATTCCCCAAAATACATGAATGGATCAAGGAGATGTGGTATATATACACAATGGAATAGCACTTAGTGATCAAAAATGATAAATTCATGCCATTTGTGGCAATATGGATGGAGTTGGAAGGGATTATGCTAAACGAAATAAGGAAAAAGAAAAATATCAGATGGTTTCACTTACAGGCGGATATAGGGATATCAAACAAAGGGTCAGGAAAAAGACAAAACTTGCAAGCTGATTGTAGATTTGAGGCATCCAGGAGGAGAGGAGGAGGGAGAGCAGTCAAAAGAGGGGAGGGAAGAGAACAAGGGAGGGTGGTGATGGTTCATGGGTTGAGCTATGGTGGTGGGAGAAACATAGAAACTACATCTGAGGGGAGAAATCAAATAGTATCCAAAAATTAAAACAGATGTAAAAAAATAAATTAATTAAAAGAAAAAAAGTTAATTCATGTTTCAATCAGCCTTCTTGCTCTATTGCTTCTTCCTTAAGTGTGACAGGATTAAAAGAAGGACCTCTTCTTTATCCTGGGTCACAGAATAAAAAGACAGGCGAGCAGCAACCAAGCTACTACTGACCTGCAGCCAAACTGTAGCGTGAGTGAAAAATAAAAATTTTGTTGATATAAACAAAAAAGAAAGAAAGAAATGACAAAGAGGAACTTCACATAAATGAGACTGAGCTGTTTTTTCAAAGTATCCTGTGTGCATTATAGATGGCAAGCCACTGGGAAGGGGCTCTGAGGAATCC